>BQNB010033944.1:0-51952 GCA_026074375.1 Tanacetum coccineum
CGTTTTTACTTTTTTTATTATGTTTTAAAAATAAAACCATTTGTATAAATCCATAATGGATTACATTTGATGTACGGATATTAATCCGATAATGAAATAATTATTATCAAATATATGATGGATTGAAATTATGTAGTGTGCAATATAACTTTGTAAAAAAAATTATAAAAAGTTAAAAGTACGCCGCACTTCTGGGAAGTGCGCCGCACTTTTGAGCGGTTATCATAGATAAAACTTGCCAAACACGATTTTAACCCAATATATAAAAAACACATTCACACACTCACCAAAATAGCCGGGGTTCTCACAAAAACAAAGAAAAAAGTTTTCAAAGATCAATTTATCAATCATTTAATCATGCCTAAGGTATGTTTATATCATTCCTTAACTTTGTTTATTATCAATTTGTTTTAAATTGCTTGTCATTTAGGGTTTATAATAATTAGATTAGGAAAATTTAAATCCACATTTCATATGAAAAATTAACCCTTTGAATTAGGATATTTAGAAGTTATTTGATGCATGCATACTTGATATTGATTAATCTAAAAAACACTATTCATATTATGAATCTATATTTAAAATTAAATTGTTTGAAGATCATAATTTTTCATCAGCCCAGAAAGTACGCCAGTTTTGTCCCAAAACTGCCGCATTTTTCCTATTTTCCAGGAAGTGCGCCGCACATTTTGCCTCAGAATGTAAACAGAATGTTTCAAAAACCATCAAAACCATGACCAACTATACCAAATCATTTCTAACATAACTATAACTTTATTGTTGATTGTTTTTTATGTGTAGACTATGTGAACACACGATGATGAGGCCGAATCATCACGATCTAAACGCTCTAGACAACATGAAACCGTGGAAGGGGTATTGCTTCCACAAATTCACCATGAGTTCTTTCTATGGGAAGGATGTCACAAAGATGCAAAGTCTATGTACAACACTAGATTGACCTAATTGCTTCCTAGGCACATTTACTCGCCTTGTATCGTAAATTGGGATGTGCTAAACAGAATGAGTTGTGATGGAGAAATTGATGACATGTTAAGAATTAGGTTGCGTAAAGCTGAATCAGATGAAGAGATATTTACTTTGATGGCTTGGATTAGATCTTTTAATATCAAAAGGCCAATTTATGCCGAGCTTTGCCACAAGTTTTATTCTACTTATGAATTTGATGAAGTTTGTGCTAATGATGAGTTGCAAACCAAGAAGATCATCAAGTTCAGACTTGGTGGACGTGCCTACAGTTTGACTTTATTGGAATTTGCTCAAAGATTGGGATTTTATCATGCTGATGAGCTGGAAGAAGATGGTTTTAATGTTTACTTTAAAGGAGGTTTGCGTAGTGATGAGCATTTTAATGCTCTGAATTATTGGTTAAGCATTAGTCGAGAGGAAAACCTTGGTTTATCTAGGAGTCATACTTCTACTATCAGGAACCCAATTTTGAGGGTGATTCACAAAATGATTACTTATGGTTTGTGTCAGAGGACGACATTCAGAAGAATGATTTGTGGCTCTTAAGTATGTTTAATGCTAGACACCAAAATGGGTATGCAAATGTAGCTTGGGTGATTGCAAGATGGATGAAGAGGAAAGGAGCTGGCACTCAAAAGGAGAGTCAAATTTGCTGTAGACAATTTATCTTAAAGATTGCTAGGAAGTGCAGGGTGTTGACATAGGATGTGGTGAGGAGCTTAAGTGCTCTGATTTACTGTAGGGATTTGGATACGATTACACTTAGAGATTTGATCGACTCTGATGGTAAGCTTATCCTCGAAGATCCACAGCCGGGTGTACCAAGAGTTGGTATTCCTAGACCTCCGAGAGCATCTATGCAGGATTTGTATGATAGGATGGGTAGGATGGAGATACGCCAAGAGGCGATAGAGTAGATGGAGTATAGGCAGTCATATCACTGGGACAGGTACCAGGGAGTGTTTGAGCATATGGATGGGGTTTACAGTGTTCCAATGCAGGGAGCCTACAACCCACCTGGTTATGCTCAACCGCAGTATGACCAGTATTATCAGCAGTACCCGCCTCCGCCACCACAATATTAGCAGCAGCAGGATGATGATGAGTAGTGTTGAGACGGCATGAGTTGGTATTATGACCGCATGTTTTGGGTCACTTATGTTCTAAAAATAATTTCTCTTAAAAACAATTATTATTATTATTATTATTATTATTATTATTATTGTGTGTAAAATGCCTCTGTTGGCATTAAAACAATATTATCGTACTTTCTATTAATAATTAATTAGGATTGTTATTATTATTTGTGTGCTATGCAATGTTTATATTTGCAACAGGAAAAAGAAAAAGAGAAGGACACATGACGAAATGACGTGAACCAAAATTCAGAATATAAATTGAAAAGTATTATTTAACTTTCCCATTTTATCTTTCTTATAATATTTTCACATTGGGCAATGCTCATATAAGTATAGGGGAGATAAACTGGAAATGTGAAAGTTTACTTAAAATTAAGTTTTAAAAGATTCGTTTTTTTACACAAATTTACTTGATCACATATAAGCAGTCTGACTCTGGATTGATAACATTACTAGTATATTTATACCACTCAGTAAAAAATTCTGAGGATTAGATTTAAGAATTCGGGTATCTATTTTTGATACCTAAGATGATTTTCATCTTTAGCTTTCTCGAGTTAAGGAGTGATGTCACACCCCGCCAAGGCAAAAACACGAGGCGTAACATCATGGATATCATCACAACACAATGGTGTCAACAATAGAGAATCACTAAATGCATAACTAAATATAAAAGACACAATGTGTCATGACAATACCGAAAAACAAAAGAAACCGCACGACGTCTTGTATTAATGACAAAGGGTCTCATCAATACAAAGACATAAATGACTTACGAACCTAATAAAATCAAAAAGCATTCAAAAGAATCCATGCAACAAACACGAACAAAACTCAGGAGCGAACTCCAAATGCCTTCCTAACGGTCTTTCTAACCACTTCTTTTAGCCTTAACATCGTCATGATGCTCACTTGAAAATGATGCTTTAAAAAGAATACTAAAATGAAAACTAAAGTAAAGCAAAGACACAAAGTGTCATAACAATACCCAAAACCTAATGGTGTCTTTATTAATGAGAAAGAGGTCTCGTCAATAAATGACATGCAAAAACATAATCCAAACAATTCATGCAAACGCATTTATTCAAACAGAAAGCATAAATAAACTCCAAGCATCCTACGGTCTCTTCTAGCCACTTCGCTCTATCTTAGCACCATTAAGCTCACCTGAAAATGATGCTTAAAACGTCAACATAAAGTTGAGCGAGAATCATAGGTTTACGACATACAACAATATCCCAAAATAAACTTTCAATTAGCTGCTGCAATTACCAAAACAATTCATGACAACAAATAACAACAACGGGACGGAACGTGCCCACGATCCACAATCATATCAACTACATATGTGCGCTACATGGCCTCATATTAGCTCACGCAGTCTTACCACCGTCACACCTCGTTTTGCATATTGGGATCCACAATACCAAACATATCATATCGCAACACAACGAGACGGAACGTGCCCATGATCCAATACACATAACCATAGCAAGCTTAAAAACATTTTAACACGACAACAAGCGTCATTCTCACCCCAAAATAACATGAGAAAAAGGGGCTATGAAACTCACCTTTGCTTAGCTTTCCAAAAGATTCCAACAAAAAGCTTCACAAACAACTAGCACAAATCTAAACAACAAAATAACTCGTGTTACACGCTACTAAGCCAAAAGCTTAAGCACATGTAACAATCATATGATGGATGTCTAAGGTGTTTAGTTACCCTCATGGGTCACCCCGACACCATGCCCGACATTAACCAATTCGTTTACACATTATTTCAAAGTCTTACAATTTACCCGAAAACGCAGAATTTTGACCTCACTTTACCATTTTCTAAACCAAACCTACTGAGCTTTATAAATTCTACCAAAAATCGTAGGTTAAATACCATAAGTCTACTAACTCCATGATTTTTCTACTAATTTATTTCCCTTCTTAAGTGCCTCAAATAAAATCAAACTTTTCACTACTCAGTTTCGGATCTGATCGCACACTAAAACGTTTTGACCTAAAAACCATACTTAGACTCTAACTCAGAAGCTCTCCTTTGGGGGATTTATAATAGATACATAGAACTAAACTTCTGTAGAAGGGATAAGCTAAATTCGAATTTTAAGTGGGGGTTTTACACCTCGTAATCTGACCTAAATCTGACCCGTATTTACTGTTTTGACAACTTTTCTTGCAACCAATGTTTGACTGACTTCCCGACCTCAAAAACCTTCGAGGCTGAATGTTCTGGAAACTAGACTCTCTGAGATACGTCATAGACACCAAAAACTTGAAAAAAGCTATTATCATCGTTGAGATATCAGCCAAACAACACAGCCCTAAATTCTGCCCAAATCTAAATTAAATTCTAACGCGAATTAAGTATAACCAATTACACCAATAACCTCTAATTAAACCCTAATCATTGCAATATAATTAAACATCATTAATTTACTGATTTTACAAAACCCTAATTCCATCATAATAATTATTACATGAATTAATGATTAATAACTAACAATGATTAATTAAAACTTACCTTAAAGCTTGATTTCTTCACAATAGCAAAAACCCTAATTTGTTTCTCCTCTTTTCTCTTTGTTTGACCGGTTATACCAAGGGGGAGGGTTATGAGATTTTATTTTGTATTTATAGGCCCCCAACTAATTATAGATAAAGTCTAATTAGAGTTTGTTTCCTTTTAAAATTCTTTTTCTTCTAAAATTCGTTTTTTACTATTCATGTATAAAAAAAATATTTATTTATTAATTACTTAATTATTTGCTTTACCTTAAGTTTTTATAAAAACCTAAGCTTATTTGAGTATACCTTTTTGCGTAAACGCACTTTACTAAACCTTTAAAAATAATTAACTTTTCATTTTTATTAATCCTAACTTTCCAAAAATAGGAATTTCATTTCTCTCATATCCTAACTACTAAAACCTAATCTTATCTTAAATCACTAACACAAAATTACATATACGTATAATTACATACATAATTAACGTGAAACTGCTTCAATCACCGAAATAATTTCCTTGTCACAAAAGGTGAACGAAATGAATTCCACAAAATCCAACACAAATCCAATCCCAATGAGACGACCACGCTCAATGGATTGATTATCCAATCTCACATATCCCACACAAACACATATAAATACGTATAAACACATATAACACATAACCCATACATTGCAACAGATACATAAGTCAACACTAATAGTTTAATTAACCTGCTCAAGTCATGGTTGTCACAAATGGTCAGGGACAAAGCAAAAGGTTTGAAGAAGAAAGGGCCGAGATCATCGGGATCGTCATCAATTATGAATGACGAAGCATTGGCTAGGTTGATGGTATCCGAGCAGGCAATACACAACGAACGTGCCATTGGAATGAAGGTAGAAGAACGCTTAGCCTTTATGAAGATCAAAAGGAGGGATGTGGAACTTCGTGAACGAGAGGTGGCAATGCTGGAATATCGACAACGTCAAGAAGACATAAGGTTCTATATGCAGCCATTTGAGCACTTGACTATGCATGCACTGGCTCGTATGGAAGCACTAAGGGCGCAGATCAAGGCGAAGTGGAATTTGCCATATTAGTTTACGTTTTTTATTTAGTACATTTAAGTTTTATTTATTTATATATCGTTTTTAATTTCGTACCTATAAATTTTTAGTTATTTGTATATTGTTTTTAATGTATGAATAAATGTTTAAAATTTAGTACGTCTTACGTTTTATTAATTTCATACGTAATGTAAATATTTACGTTTTTAGTTTATGAATAAAAATATTTAAATAAAAAAATAGGTGAATGGTGAGTGTGAGTGAGTTACCAAAACAGGTTAATGATAAGTGTGACTGAGTTAAAATGAGAGGAGAGAAAACTGAGGTGACGCTCAGAGACAGACCTAATGTATATATAGGCGGTGCCCGGGAACCACCTTGGACGACGAAATCCTTTAGAAGCGATGTAGAAATTTTTATAGGAACCACCTTAGAAATTATTTGCGAACGACTAAAAAATTTGGAAAAGAAAACTCATTTTGAGTATAGATATTTTTAGCCCAAAACCCAATTAAACCAATAAAAACCTAACCTATTTAAAAATAATTAACTTTTATAAACAAAAAAGCCTTAAAGGATAAAAAAAATAAAAACAACCACCCTTATATTGATCGATTGTGGCTTTCGGAAATATGAGGAAACCAAACAGCTATGAATAAACAATACAAATTCCAATTAGGATCTATCACTCTAATTTCTATCGTAAATTTTGTAAGTCTTTTTATTTAGCTTATTTATTATTTAGTATCACTTTAATTTCTATCGTGAATTTTGTAAGTCTTTTTATTTAGCTTATTTATTGTTTGTTTGTTTAGATTTTAGGGTTTAAGTAACTAGGTTAAGATGTTATGAATCATATGTGTGATTAACTGATTATTGATTAAATGTTTGAATTTTGGTATTCGTTTTAGTTAAAACGTTGAAGATTTTCACTAAAAAAAAGGAGTATCTAGTTCATTGGTTTTACTTGATTCGACCCGAAATTTGAGCCGTTGGTTGGTTGACCCATTGCATTTTTCAACTTGACCAAATCAAAAATCCATCTTTTATTTCCGGCTGGGTAAGTGGATGGTGAGTTTACCCACACCGGTCACCACTCACTTTAGCCGGGGACGGTTTTGAATATTGCATAAACCTAAATTTAAATATGAGCAACAATATTCATTTACAGCAACGCCTTAAATAGTATGACACGTTAATTACTCTTGAAAAAGGTCTAGAAATGACTGAAGATTGAAGCAGAGGTCACGTGTGGATGGATGCAACAGATGATGTTGATTGGTCAAACTTATCTGACAACTTTCACTTCACACGATCACACCCATTCAGCCATTCCCATGTTGATGGATTTATTATTAACGCAAGTATATTCATCTAAATTATATGTTCAAAAGAAAAGTATTTTCATTTATTTAAATCTTATAGGCAGAAACTTATTTTCAAAAAAAAATACTAGGTACACCAACACAAGATATTTCTCTTCGCACATCGTTTCTACTTGTCCTTGTAACTCAACTTACTTTCACAAGTCATTTGTTTTATTTCCGTAATCTCGGTTTTAAATATTATTCAACGTGCATCATACGTGTATCGTTGTTTCAGTAAGACGTTAGTTTCAACCAACATGAACGTATTGTTATCTTTCAATATATCGTGTACTATCTTTAACATGAATCTGGAAACCAACAATGATAATGCTTGGTGCAAGTAGGAGAAGTGTTAGCATATAAATGTGTAGCCTTGCTCCTGCTGCCCTTAAAATACGGCGCGTTTGAGAGGAAGTGTGGGGAGTGGTGGTTATTTTGTTAACTATTTTTTCTTTAATTTGGTAAGGGGTTTTTATTTTTGTTGATAGTATAAAAATTGTGAAACTGAAAGCGCAATGATAAAAATTATAAAGTTTAACAAGTCAAAGTGTAAAACTAACAAAAAATACGAAACAGAAACTAATAAAAAATTGTGTTCTACTATAAACAGATGGGACAAAGAGAATTTTTAATACCTTTTTTGGTACTTTCTCGTAGACCAAGAGATACCAATATAAATTTAGTTTGTAAAGAGATCGATTCATCGCACAATATAATGGATTCTGCTCAAGATTTGACATAAAGTGATTCTACAGCTATTAAAGGTTTCATGATGTTTGTTCAAAAGGAAATCAAAGATATCATTAAATGAATAAAATACTTTGTTCTCTAAACTTCAGTATTTTGAAAGATATAGTTGGTTCTTGCTTAAAGTTATTATATATATACACATTTATCATTACACTAAATGCCAAAAAAAGTAACGAGTTACGTCTTCGTCTCAACATGTCTAAAAGTAAGTTAATGGGGATTTATGTGGATGCTGACAAAGTGGCTCAAGCAGCTAGAAAGATTGGTTGTGTCACTCTTAAAACTCCATTTACTTATTTAGGTTCGAAAGTGGGTGGCCATATGTCTAGAATCCAGTCTTGGAATGAAACGATCGAAGCAATGGCTTCTCGTTTATCTAAATGGAAGATGAAGACTCTTTCGATAGGAGGTAGATTAACCCTTCTTAAATCGGTTCTAGGATCGATGCCTATTTATCATATGTCTATATTCAAAGTTCCTATGAAGATTCTGCAACGTATGGAATCCATTCGTTCACATTTTTTCAATGGTTCTGATCCTCTTGCTAAAAAACCGACTTGGGTGAAATGGACAAATGTGTTAGCTTCTAAAGAAAAAGGCGGCCTTGGAATTTCAAGCTTATACGCTCTGAATAGAGCTCTCATGTTTAAATGGGTGTGGCGTTTCCTTTCTCAAAACTCTTCACTATGGGCGAACGTCATCAAATCTATTCATGGAGATCACGGAAAAATTGGTAAACAGGTGAAAGTCTCTTATCCTTCTATTTGGCTCGACATTGTTAAAGAGGTGGATTTGTTAAAGAAACGGGGTTTAAATTTACTCAGTTTCGTTAACAAAAAAGTGGGCAACGGTTCAGATACTTTGTTTTGGGAAGAAACTTGGCATGGGGATGTTGCGTTTAAATTTTTGTTTCCAAGGGCTTACGCACTGGAATCTTGCAAAAACATTGATGTTGCTTCTAAGTTATCTCAAAACAGCTTGGCTTTCACTTTCCGTCGTGAACCTAGGGGAGGAGTGGAGCAAGATCAGTTTGATTCTCTGAAGGCGATGGTGGAAGGTACTTCTCTCGTAAACATCAGGGATAGATGGATTTGGTCCTTGCAAAGTTCAGGAGATTTCACCGTTGCCTCAATTAGAAAATTGATCGACGAGTTCACGTTATCGGAGGTCTCTTCTAGCACTCGTTGGATCAAAGCGGTGCCTATTAAGGTAAATGTTTTAGCTTGGAAAATCAAGTTAGATAATCTTCCAACTAGATTGAACATTTCTCGTCGTGGAATGGATATTGACTCTATTCTATGCCCTACATGCGGTAAAGCGGTGGAATCAACTAGGCACATCTTCTTCACTTGCCAAATTGCTAGAGATATCCTTCATTTGATCACCAGCTGGTGGAATATTCCGTATATGAAAGTTTCTTCTTATGAAGAATGGTTGGTTTGGATCTTGAGTCTTCGGCTTTCGATCAAACATAAGCGTATTTTTGAAGGAGTTTGTTATGTGACGTGGTGGCATATTTGGAACTTCCGTAATAAAACTATCTTCGGTTCTGAGTCTCCATCAAAGGCGGCTATTTTTGATGAAGTGCAATCTAAATCTTTCTACTGGTGTCGTTACAGATGTAAAGCTTATTTTAGTTGGATTGAGTGGCTTAAAAACCCTCACCTTGTCACTTTGTAATCTTCTAGCTTCTTGCTAGTTTTTTTTCTCTCAATAAAATTCGCCGTTAAAAAAAAGATACAATATCCTACGGAGTTTCATTATGGTAACTAAATATTATTTAATTACTCTTAATATTACCCATATAAATCAATAATATATAATGTACAAATATACTGATGCATTAAATAGGTTAGAACACAATTATAGAGAAATATCCAATACTGAAATAGGATATTTGCTAACATTATCCCACTTGTCCGTATACCTATTTATGCTTTTGTACTAGTTAATATTGGCCAAGTTGTTGATTTAATAAGTTCATCATGATCAAGTAAAATTGCAAATGCAAAACAGCATAATCACTTGCATCACAGTTAATGCAGAACCCCTACCGATTATACAATTAGCTCTTCTAAATGAAGAATGTTTATCATAAGTTATAATGAATATGAATGGAAAAGAAACATAATGGTAATAAAACAAAACCATTCACATGATCCACCATAAGTAGTTTGCTCATAAGATCTCGTAAAGTGCACAATAATGAGAATAGCAAATCTTTAACATAATGCGAAGAACACAAGTAGGATCCTTAATTGTAAGGTTATCAAATAATCCCATACCGGTAATTATACTCGAATAAGAGCTTGGGTGATAAACCTATCATAAGTAACATAATACATTAAGTCAGTGTACAAATATACTTGATGACAATGTTCTTCAACCTTCTCTCAACCTTTAACATACTTGATGTTGAGATATAAAATACTAACATTTGTGTTATTAAGAAGGTTATCAATAACACCTTGAAAATGATATAGTCCAAACATGAAAATGCATCGTGATAGTCCTTACAATAAACAAAGTAGAATGTAAGTAACCAAGTAATTTATGGTTATTCTTCTTTGAAATGATTAACGCGAGTTTAATTTAAAACTTATCTTATGACACCACATAATTGACTTTAACAATCTATACATTTGATGGGGAGTAAAAAAATTATTTATCAAGAAGCTTAAACATTAGAAGGTGTTTAGAACGATCATAATGTTCTTTGTAGACCTATAGTACACATTATGATGTCTATGATGTTATGACATCTTTTAGATCTTAAGTGATTAAAACAATCTTTCACATTCATAGAACCTTAGTTTAGTCATTCATTGTTGTAAAATTATCTTACATATTATACAATGATAATCAATTTGCTCCCACTGATCTTACGAAAATTCTAATACTTGCATCCAACCTACTTTATGATTAGATATCTTATGCAAGTTACAATTGAGAAATATAACAATAAAGTCTATAATATAGTTCTTAAACATGATGAACTACTAAAGTAATGACTTATGACATATTTTATGATAACTAATATGTCTTATTATAAAGACAATTCTTTTATTACAACATTATGTGACAAGATATAATACTATTATTTGATGTTTCTTTTGGTTTACATTAGTAGAGCAACATGCATTAAAATGGGTTATGAGTATTTAGACAATCCGCAAGTAACTAACATCAATTGAATAAAATAATTTAACTTATAACTAATGACTTTGTTTTTTTGGGTAAAGGGTTTTCTCGGTAAATTTTATTACACCAAAAAGCAATTAAGTATAAGGGATGAGGGTGAGTCTCACATCTCCGCCTGTTACATAGGCAAACAACTTCCTTTAAGGAAGGGACATAACTAGATTATACCTAAAAAGAAATAATAATACAAGAAAACTCTTTCTTCTTACGACCCCTAACTTTAATATCCAAATTATCACAAAACGCTTGAAGCATTTCAGAAATTATAATTAACGACCTTACGCCAGTAAGTTAACTTGTCACAAAAATGGTATTGCTAAAAAAAATAAGAATTAAAAAATGGCTAATCAGCTAAAACATTATGAGATTATTAATATATGTGATGATTTATCGTCATGAGATGAAATGACTATTTCAAGTTCTTAAATACATTTACATGCACCTTGAAAGTAGAATCATTTATTAACTCTTCTTAAACCATATACTCCCACTGATTTTGCCATTACTTATAACATGTAAGGCGATTTATAAACTATAATAGTCAATGATTCAATATCTTTAAAAAAAGACAATAGCTTAATAGGATTAGAAATTACTAACCCTTAAACTAATTACTTTGTTAGTTCCAACTAATAGTCCGTAAATAAAGATATGGATATGCGTGTCACGTTATTAGGGGTTTCTATAAATGTCTTGGTTCATAGGTAATGTTTGATACTAAATCACAGTCCATACATTGTACCATGTTCATAAAGGTACAATCGTCTTTATGTAATACCATTTAATTGAGTTGGTTAAGGCTTACATAAGTGATTTTACAACTTCATTTCCTTTACATAAGACATATAGATTGGGGCAATTAATATAATGTGCTTATCATAATACACCTTCACCCCCTAATTGACCCAATATTTTATTTTAATGGTTTATTTACCTTTTATAAAACTCGGTCTTAATACATAAGAGATTCTCATCAAAGACACTCTATAATCATCAAGTTTTTTTTAATATCGTTTATGAAAATATACATATCTTTATAAGAGAGTTTTTACTTGTTAAAATAATTGAAATTAAAACAAAATAATGAAGAAAAAAAACTTCACAAAGAATGTCACTAATTTCAAAAGTATACAGTAATATGTCTTCAGTTTCACAATGTTATATTTTTTTAGCATATTCATTAACTATGAATAGAAGAATAATGGCTATATAAATTCATGAAGGTTTTAAACTAATGAACCACAAAAAAAATATGAGAATGAATAATTTTAAATTTAAAACACTTAAAATTGAACTAATAAATTATATGTCAAATTTAACATAACAAATAAGGTTATAGAATAAAATTATAAAATCAAACTCTCTATTTACAATAAAATTATTTTGGTTTCAACAAAGAACTCATTCTTACTAGTGATTCATAACCTTCTAAATATAAAGTCATTAAAATCCTTGATATTCACTTAACACATGCTTTTAACATTTGTGAAAAACTCTTCAAAGAACTCTTGAACATAAAACATTTTCTAAGACATTGTTTCATTATAAAAAAAATTTAAGATCATTAGATGCGCTTTTACTTAATTAATCTCCACATGTAGAGAAACTTTGATTATCGTACTAAAGTTCTCTTTATTAAACAATAAATTAAGTTGATGGTCATAATGTAAGCTATAAAGATTATAGATCTCATCTTTATAGACAATGGTAATCATAATTGTTTATTTCATATTTTTTCTTTTACTTATAAGTATAGTTGATGTAAAAACGTCAACAAACTTAATAAGGAAAAATGTCATAATGAAATATATAAGAGATTACCGTATCCTTTTTTAATTTTGAGATCACATAAAAGCTTACAAACATCATAAAAATGTAGACCTTAATGATGAAAAAATTATTTAAAAGTGTACTTTCACGTTTTATTATCGAGTTTATAAAATTAAACTTTATCATAAAACATGCAATCCGATCTCTCTGTAATCCTCATTAATCCTCATTGATGTGTCATTCTATCAACTGTAGGAGGTATGAGATGATCATATCATAATGCATGTTAAAATTCTTTATGACCATAGTAAACATTAGTTTACCCTTTTAAACATGTTTTAAATATTTAGTGGTTATAAAATCTTATAAATGGTTATCTAAGCAAATGACTTGTACTTATGTACATAAGGGACTATTCAAAATAAGGACTATAACAAATTATTAACTTAAACGTATAACTAATCATAAAGCATACGTTAGTTATTGAAATCTAACCACACCACAAAATTAGATTCACATAAGAAGTTTGATGTAATTGTTAACTTCTTGTTGGTTCTATTAACAACTCATTAATAGCTTTTATTTTTAATTATGCAAAATCAATCAACAAAATACATCACCCTTAGGAAGAAATATTTGCTAACTAATTATTTAATTTGTATATATCAAATTATTAACATAAAAGTATAACTAACCATATGGCAAATGTTAGTTATTGGAATCTAACCACACCATAAAATCAGATTCATAAAAAAAGTTTGATGGAATTGTTAACTTCTCGTTGGTTCCATTAACAACACATTAATAACTTCTACATTTAATTATGAAAAATCAATTAGATAAATACATCACCGTTGGGCAAAAATATTTGCTAACTAATTATTTAATTTTCCAAAATACCGTTTGGCGGTCAAAATTATGATTATCCGTTGGGCTAATCCACAATCTCGAACACACCAACACGTAACTTAGTATGACTTTAATTCACATAATTGTTTTGATTAAGTGCTTTTCGTTGGGCCAACACTAACTTTGACAATTATGTAGTCATAAGTATGACCGTTCATTCACTTAACTGTTTTAACCAGTAGCCTTCCTTTGGGCATGACAACTAGTTTTAACAATCAAGTAGTCACAAGACATGTTAAAATATATTACAAACATGTTAGATAATGCCCTTTACTAATTAAATCATTATGAAAGAAACCCACTACAAAACTCATTGTTCAAAACTTATAAACAAGTTAGCAGTCATGTAATGTTTCTTTCTAAAACATACTGTAGAATACTCTCGATTAAATTGTCCACAAGTTATGACAAGATTGAGATTCTTTGTGTTGAACCAAACGTAATGGTCAAATATACGTCCATAAGAAAACTTAGGCCAATCCATAAAATTTAATATTGTCTTAAAGTGTAACAAAATAAATGACACATCTTTTAATAAAAGAAAACACTCTCGAGTTATTTGGTTAAAGCCTACTTAAGTGATTTTACAATTAGTCGAGAGTAGCCTTCCGTTGAGAGACGTTATAGTTCACTTACAATTGAGACAAACATAATGAAAGTAAACACTCTTGAATAATTTGCCTATAAATCTATGAAAAAATAAAGATTTATTATATACTTTCTTTTGCACACAACATAATCAAAATTGGCATTCAACGTGACATAAAATAACTATCACATCGTAATTTAGAATCATTATTTTTTGCCAAACTTAGTTATATGTAAAATAACTATCACACCCACAAGAGATCAATTTAGATGCGACAATCAAGATTCATAACTATGAGATATCAATTAATATATGAAAACCTTTCTAGGCCATTTATCATTGTAAGATATTTGTTTATTTACCACAAATATCTTTGAGTTTTCTAAACTTATTAACCAAGAACTTTTCATTATAGTTTATTTGTGCACCCTTTACATCCATGTCAGATTAATCACCACTCGTAACCAAAGTTACATTTATGAAAAATTATGCAACAACAATCTTTAATCCATGAAATTTATGAAGGCAATATTTATATCAATTATATCAACAACTTTTAACCGATGAATAACTCGTAGCAAATTTGATCCATTAAAACATTTAACCCAAAACACCAAAACAAATCATTTTTATATATAGGGGCAAATCATAATGAAGCGACTGAATTGGTAATGACCAAATATAATAATCTTTAATATTATTAATCATGCATTTAAACCATGCTCGGATGACACATGTTGATTAATTATCCCAAGAAACATATAATCATATTAATTAATATCCTAAGAAACATATAATCATGATATGAACGATCAAATAACATTAAACATAACATTAAACTTACTTGATACGAGAGATGAGATCACCATGAACGAAGAACACGAGTAGGATGGAGATCATCTACTTAATCTTCTTTTCTTAGTGATGGATCATAATGTTTGTGTGTTTCTTATGAGGTGAATAATCCTCTATTTATAAGAGAGGTCGAGCAAGGATCAACTCCTAATTTAGGTATGATTATGTAATCATTACCATAACTCACTACCTAGACATTATCTCTTAAGTAAATTAGATCTCTCCCATCAAGATACAATATCCTGCAGAGTTTCATTATGGTAACTAAATATTATTTAATTACTCTTAATATTACCTATATAAATCAACAATATATAATGTACAAATATACTAATGCATTAAATAGGTTAGGACACAATTATAGAGAAATATCCAATACCGAAATAGGATATTTGCTAACAAAGGCGACCCATTGTCACATTTTCTTTACCTTATAGTGGCGAAAGGTCTTAATATTACGATACATGAGGCGGTCTCAAATGGAATATTTAAGGGGTAAGTGTTGGCAGAGATGAAACTCAAATCTCTCATTTACAATATGCCGATGATACCTTAATATTGGGGACTGGAATATGTCAAATGCTATTAACATAATGAGAATTATGGATTGCATAAAACTATCTTCTCGTTTAAAGATTAACCCTAATAAAACCAAAGTGTATGGAATTGGTGTTGGAATAGAAGAGGTGACGTCTTTAGCTTAGAGAATGAGATGTGCAATCAGGTTGCTGCCATTCACATATCTTGGATTACCAGTTGGTTGCTCTATGAAAAGAGTATCTAGTTGGAATGTTGTGGTCGAAAAATTCAAAAAAAGATTGGATGAATGGAAAGCAAAAACAACGTCTTTTGGTGGAAGATCAACGTTTGTCAAAACAGTATTAAGCAGCTTGTCATTATATTTCTTCTCTTTATTTCGTGCACCTGCGAGTATCATTAAAAAGTTAAAAAGTGTGAGACAACGGTTCTTTGGGGGGGGGGGGTAATGACGAAAGTAAGAAGATGGCATGGGTTAGATGGAATGTTGTGTTAAAGAAGGCAAAAGTTGGCGGTCTTAATATTGGCAGCTTAAAAGCTTTTAACTAGGCGTTACTCGGCAAGTGGTGGTGGCGGTTTCGAGTCGAAGAAAACGGATTATGGATTAAAATTATTAAAAGTCTATATGAAAGTGATGGTGGATTGACAACGTATAATGAAGGAATTAAACGGAGTGGAAGTACATGTAGTAGTATTGTGAAAGTGGAGAGAGTGATCGGTCAGTCGGGTGTAAATTTTTGGGAAAAATGTGAGAAATGGGTATAATACTCGTTTTTGGTTGGACAAATGGGTTGGTGAAAATGTGGCTTTCTGTGAAAAATTTCCAAGCCTTTTTAGACTAGAAATACATAAAGATGTATCGTTCGGAGAAAAGAGATGTTGGAGAGATGATGGGTGGGCGTGGGATTGGAGTTGGACGAGAAATCCAAGGGGTAGAGCTATAACTAAGCTCATGGAATTGACGACATTAACTAATTTTTTTTGTTCATAATGTACAGTTAGATTCATGGAGCTGGCTTCTCGATGATAAAGGTATCTTCACAGTTAAATCTATTTGAGAAAAGATTGATGAAGCTACATTAAACGCAACGGTTACAGCTCAAAAGACTAAGTGAAACACATACATCCCAAGAAAAATTTGCATTTTTGTGTGGCGGCTCCAACAACGAAGCCTTCCTGTTCGCTCATGGTTACATCATATTGGTATGGATCTCAACACAACTCTTTGCCCTCATTGTGATACCAAAATAGAAACTTTTGAGCATTGTTTTATGTCTTGCCTAAGAGTTGTGACAGGATGTAAAAAGTCTTTAAATGGTGGAACATGGGTAATTTTAATGTTGGGTCTACAGGAGATATAATAAATCATAATAGTCAGAATAATTATAACTCCATGTAAAAGAAATGTTGGCAAGCGGTTTGGGGGGAGGGGGAATTTTGTACGTAATATGGTGTATTTGTAATAAGAGAGTGTTTTAGAATAAGATATCGAACCTAACTACAATACGCGATGAAGTTCAAGTTCTTGTGTACTTCTGGATTTTACAAAAAGCAAAAGGGAAAATTACGTTTTGGATTGATTGGTGCATTGACCTTTTAAATGCATCCAAAGGTTAGGAGTTTGACTTATGTTTTGGTCTTTGATGGAGCGATCTTATGTTTTCAAATTGGATGGAGTCATATTTTTTTTTGTATACTTAGTTTCTACAACTTGTAGGTATAGTATATAGGTAAAGATGGTTCGTCCAAACTCTTGTGATTTTTCTTTATTTGGGTTGTAGCTTTTGTTGCTACCTTTTATAGTAATATATTTCTAATTCTTGTTGCCTTTCAAAAAAAGACAATGAATGACGAACAAATACCGATAACACTCATAATGTTGTCAAGGAAGTATGATGCCTTTAAAGCCACATATGGTGGCCAAGGCTTCCATTGGAATTTGTTGTAGTGAGCAAGAGTTCGCTCGTAATTGATTGAATTGGTCAATTAGGGTGAAAAATTTTCACTTTACTTTTTTGAACCCACATATTTAAAAGTAATTTGGGCAAAGAGAAACAACAGTACCTTGACAGATAATGTTGAATGAAACGTAAATGCATGTTATTTAGAGGAAAATTTTAGATGGGACTATATTAGACCTCGCACTGCTACGCACACACTTCACATCAAATGGGATATATGATCTACACAATCTGGCTTTTTTATTTGCACACACAATTGTACAAGCATACAAAGAAGGATTTTAGTGTTGTACAAATATGTGATGCATGATGTGGTGTGTCCCAGAATGAGTGCAAATCAATTCCGTATAAATAGTGGCATCCTTTCGAAGTCCTACGCATGTGTTTTGCAATTTTGATTGTCATTTAGATATCCACAAAAGGTTTTGGTAGCGAAATAAACCGGTCAACTATGATTATCCGTCATTTGTTACTTTTAATGATTTATCATCATCATCCTCTTCTAACAAAATTCAAGCAATCGTGTCTTTCTCTTAATCTTTTTTCAATAAAACCAACTTCACCAATAAATAAATAAAAACAAAGAAGTCCAACCCACTACCATCACCATTAACGGTGAGCTCATCATCAACAAAAAACCAAATCTTTGACCATATGCTAGCATCTGCTAAGAAATCTGAGAGACGTGCAACATAGGCAAAAATGCACATAATTGATTTTGATTGAGTAGTGTAGCATATTGATCAAGCGCTCGAAATTATATAACAAAAAAGTTGAAGAGACTATGCAAGACTTGGTCAAAGCAAGAGACACTCGAAACAAGAAAGATGAAGATGTTATACAAAACTTTATCGAAGCAATAGAGAGACGAAACACGAAAACTGCAACGTGGAAGGAACAAATAGCGAAACAAACAAAGAGGGGGTTTATGATCCTTACTCTTAGATCACCAATCATCCTGTGTCTTAAATATTTGCATGAATTTTTCATTATTTTAAATACTTCGCAGTTTATACATTTTGTAATATATCGTAATATAAATTTATATTTGGATTACGTAATACTTCGTAATGATGTTAATCTAGAAAAGATATAGATTTTAACTTATGGCTTATTGATAAAGCTACAAACATAGCTACATTTAGTCGTCAGACATTTAGCAAACAAAACATATCTATTATACTTAAAGATTGGGTACGCATATTTATTGTGGAGGCTTCAAGAGGAATAACCTCAGCTTTGAGAATTGTACAAAGATTTCCCAATTAAAGTGGCTAATAAACAACATCATTACTCAGCCCTCTAATTGAATGCACAGGAATGCAAGTTTTTTAACCTACCATGTAACATATGTTTATTTAATAGGAAGGGGAAGGGGAGGTTAATTAATGTGCAGATATGCAAGAAGATCAAGGGTTGTTGCAGTTTTCTATCGACATCCAGTTCTTATACGCAATCCACATTCCAGATTGAAACAGCAAAAACATATCTTTGTCGACATTCAGGCTAACTCTCAGAAGATTCTTAACCTTTCGGGATCTTAAATGGAGAATCAAATTTACTATCAAATAATCAGGTGAGGCATCCAACACATAATAATCATATTTATTACGTGATTGTTTAGGTTAATTGTTAGACCCAGGTGGAAGCTGATTATGAGATTTATATAAGAAAAATTAGGGTTTTTAGTTTTTATGTTTTGATTAGTCAGAATTTAGGTTGATTTATATGATTCATGAGTTATATTGCTGATTTTTAGGGTGTTTAAGTTTAAGTTTGAGGGTGTACGGGAATGGTGTATCTTGATTATATAATTAATGATTGTTTAGAGTTTAGGAATGAGCGAATCATATAACTTCAAAGCACAAGTGAAGATAACACGTGTGTCATGTATTTTTATGCTGTGATCTAACCTCGAATGGGAAAACAGGTGTAAAATGTTTATGCTATCTTTTGATGAATACATCCACTTGAAAGATGTTTTGCGGTTTAAATCTCATAGTCGGTTACTTTGTTTAGGTTGTGGCTTTTCTGGCAGTAATGGATATGGGTCTAAGCATTCAGCAAAAGTACATATGTGAAAAGGTTTTTGATCTTTTAAAGGTACACAATTCTCGCCTCTTTCTATCAATTTTGATCTTATAATGTGGTCTAAATTATTCTCTGATCATCAGCAAAAAATTCAATAAGACATTGCCTTAGATAATTTGTTTCATGTTCCTTATAGTTTTCACATAATTTAGTGTAAAAGTATAATGAATAAATTTTTTTTACAGATATACTATATGCGAAAAAAGTCAAGCCTTCTTAACAACCTCAATGGGTCAATTTGCTCATTATCTCGAGAAGTATAAGCATGTTTTTTTCGAACTGAGATTAGTATGAAATAGTTCGTCATCGTAGTTCTTGGAACTTGACACAAATTATTTTTTTTAAAGAAACCTTGCGACAAGAAATGCAGGATCTTGACATATTGTTTAGTCAAATTTCCATATCTGATAACGATATGTGATATGGCAGGATTAGATGTTATTTGATCCATTTATAAATGGGGTTGCTGGCCTGCATGACCGACACCGAGATATGAGGCTGAATGTTGATAACATGTCCTATGAGGTAAATGTCAAGTCTCACTTTTTATTTGGATTCTCTTTTGAGGTTTTATCTGTTTTTTATATATTTTGTAAATTGTATGCAGGATCTTGGCATATTGTTTAGTCAAATTTCGATATCTGATAACGATCTATGATATGGCAGGATTACATGCTATATGATCCATTTATAAACGGGGTTGCTGACTTGCATGACCGACACCGAGATATGAGGCTGGATGTTGATAACATGTCCTATGAGGTAAATGTCAAGTCTTACTTTTTATTTGGTTTCTCTTTTGAGGTTTTATGAGTTTTTTATATATTTTGTAAACTGTTTTATTATCAGGAATTGTTAGCATTGGAAGAACGTATAGGAGAGGTCCAAACTAGGCTAACTGAGGATGTGATCTTGAAGTCAATGAAACAAAGAAAGCACATGCTTTTCATGGGTATATCGACCCAAGTTCTGGAGCCATGTCGGGTGAGATTTATCTCCAGCTATTATGTTTAAGATAGTAAAATTTCACATCTATATAGTAAATGAAATAAATCAAATAACAGTAAACAAATTATCTAAGGCATATATCTTATTGACCCATTGGAGACAACCTCAATGGGTCAATCTGCATATGTCGCCTCTATATTGTAGTATACTCATCCATAAGGTCCAACATTGAAGTATAGTTTTTATCAAGCAATCTCATTTTAACCAATTAGACTAAATCGTCTGATGGACCAGTGTAGTCAATATAAGACATTAGATCATCAGCTGAGAGAGTCATTATAGACACTGCAATAGTTTCTTCACAACAAGCAAGTGTAAAAGGAGAAAGTTCACCTATTAAACGATTATCTGACGTTTTGTCCATAAGTGAGCAAGTGATTAATGGCAATGTGGAAACTGCAGGGTCGTCTTGGTGGACATTGAGTATTTGTTTATCGATTATGTCTAGATCTTGGATAGTGAATGTTGGTATAGAGGAAAAAATGCCGATGGAGTTTAGGAGAAAACGAACGACGTCTTCTTAGGTCAGCCAACAGTAATCAAGTCATTAGCCTATCACACGGCGAGCTGAATCATGCCCAATGGATTGATCTAACAATTCATCTCAAAACATGTGTGTGCTATATCACCGGATGGTTGATTGGTGGGAAAAGAGGAGCAGACGTCAGGTTGATGACCTCATTTTTTGGCATATGAGTTATGCTCTTAGGCAATTGGTAAGCTCAGTTTGCTAACCGCACTTTTTTAGGTATTTGCTATTGAAAGAAGCTGATTTCAGTAACAAATTTCTTATTTTAAAGGCATAAATACACAGGGGTGTTTGGATGCGTTTTTTTAGCTTGGTAATTACAGTGTGGTTACATAAATTAGCATCGTACAATCTCTCATGTGTTATGGTTTCTTCTTATAGTATGAAGAAGTCTACAACATCAGTAGCAATAAGCATACTAAATATGGATAGTAGGTAGTTTTGTCTGTTAAACTTATCAGTTTCCATAATGTATTTTACCTTGCGATGAATGACGCTGTCTTCATAGAAGTAAAACTACGATTTTACCCAAGAACGGAGCCCGGTGCATCGTACGGGTCTGAATGCCTCTTGTAATAAATATACTAGAGTGCACAATAATAAATTTAAAAATAAATATCATCTCATGTCGTATGCAAAATTGCCTATGTGAATTATAATGAACCTCAAGGTAAGATTATGCAAGATCTAGACTAAAGTATACATAAAGGTTTTGTAAATTATACATTTATACTGCTACTATTCTAATGAGCTTTGATAAACTATAATGTTTGTTTATTCACTAATCCGCCAAGGTATTTTTTTAACAAAGCCAATGTATTGTTTGGACATACTGTTTTTGTTTGGAAAAAATATCCATAAAAAAAATAAAAAAAATTATGATATGTTTAATTAATGGGAGTTTTATAAAGCAAAAATGACAAGTTTGATTATATGAATAAAATAAGAAATTAGTCATAGTTATTTTTCACATATGAAAAGAAACGAAACCCTTTTCTTTAATTCGAATTCTAAAAAGAAACGAAACCCTTTTCTCTCTCGCGAAACATGGCTCCCATCAAGTTCCCTAACTTCTTTCGATCTACTACCTTCCATCTGTAACGTACTTGCTAAGGCCCTGTTATCGTGAGTGTTATCACGTCGTGATGATCTCCCATAACGAAGTTTCTTACAGGTTTGCTTGCTTTAGAACCATAGGGATTGGTCTGATGTTTTAGCGTTCGTTCGTTGTGTTTTGTTAGATTTCTTTTTAGTACTCTTTCATTCATTGGTGTTCAGTTTGATTATTCATTATGGGGATAGCAATTAGAAGTCTTATAGATCTAAGGAGGATCAAACCTAATCAATCTATCAATTAATTTTCGTGACTAACTTCTTTGATCACGTTACGGCTTGCGATCTTTGGAAGGTGTGTAATGTTATAGAGTCATTGTGAATGCTGTCATTCCTTATAAGAAATCAAAATCAAGTAAGCGATTTGCTTTCTTTCGGTTTATTAAGGATGATAATATTGATCGTCTTGTTGCGAATGTGTGCACCATTTGGATTCGCTTCCATCGTTATGCAAACGTTGCCCGTTTTAATAGAGAACGTAAACCTTCTGCTCCTTCTCACCCTTCTAATGCTAATAAGAGGAATTACAAGGTTCTTATGTCTCTATTCTTAAATCGGGAAAAACAAATAATGTCATGTCTAATCATGTTCTTCCATCTTTGATTCTTGATTACTCGTGTATTTCAGATAAAGATTTTAGCTTGTCTCTTATGGGTAAAGTAAAAGATATCACAACCATGCCTAATCCATATGTTATTTTGGAAAAGGAGGGTTTTCAGAACTTTTCATTCACTTATTTGGGAGGCTTATGGGTCCTTATTGAAACGGTCTCTATCTCTGCCAAGGAAAAACTTTTTAATCATACAGGTGTTGGGTCATGGTTCTCCTATCTTAAACCAGCTTGTAACTCTTTTGTTAGTGATGAGAGATTCGTTTGGATTTCTCTCGAAGGCTTGCCTCTAAAAGTGTGGACTCGTAATACATTTGCTAAAGTGGCATCTAAATGGGGTGACCTTGTTGAATGTGAGGATTTAGCTGAAAAATCTCTATTTTGTAAGCGTTTATGTGTGAAAACTAAGCTTAACGAGATAATTGTTAAACGTTTTAAAGTCATTGTGAAAAGTTCAGTGTATTGGTGTAACACCCAAAATTTCTACGGTAATGGTTTAACATTATTATAATAAGCTTTCTAATTAATTTCCTTTATTTTTATAAGTTTAGTTTGTCAAAAGGACCATTTATGTAATGGTCCTACTACTAGGGACCATTCTTGCCAATCTATGAAATTTCAATAAGATAAAGTGATAAGCAGTGACATATCTCTGGAACACTCAACATTTCTTCCCTCCCTTTCTTCCTGTTTCACGTCTCACCACACAACATAAGAACAATCCAAGGTTTTAATATTAACTTGATTTTTATCAAGTTCAAGACAAGAATCTATCATATTCAAGCTTAAGAACTCACAAACTATTGTTCCCATCATCTAATTCAAGGTAAAAATCATATCTTGATATTGAATTCATGTTTTATGATTACCCAATAGTGGTTAATGTTTATAGATGATGTCTTTATGCCATTGGTGGGGTTTTTATTGAATTTCATGAAGTTAGATTTAGTGGTGATTTTCTAAAATCACCAAGAACTCTTGTAATTGCTTAGAAAAGTGATGGGTACCTTGTTAAGGTTCCATAACATTAATATGTGGTGTTAATTTTTAGAAATCATGTTGGTGTGGCTATATAAGCTACGAACCAAACACCTTGTTATGGCTTAGTCATCTTTTTATTGGAATTGTAAATTTGGCTTGTCATTCATTAACAAATCAATTACAATATATAATCTCTGGAAGATTATTCTAGATACAAAACATAAATGGGCTAAGCCTATTAAGTAATAATAAGGCCATAGGCTTAAATAAATATCATCTAACACTCCCCCGCAGTTTGAGCGGGAGATGACCGAACACTCAAACTGGAACGAAACTCTTCAAAAAGCGCAGACGGCAAACCCTTGGTGAAAATGTCAGCATACTGGTAGTGAGATGGTACATGCAGAACACGAACCTGACCACGAGCAACCATATCACGAACAAAGTGTATATCAATCTCAATATGTATGGTCCGCTGATGCTGAACAGGATTAGCAGTCATATATATAGCACTAACATTGTCACAATAGACAAGAGTGGCAGATAATAATGGTGTATGAAGCTCTCTGAGAAGATTCCGAAGCCAGGCAGTTTTGGCAACAACATTAGCAACACCTCTGTACTCAGCTTCAACACTCGATCTAGAGAGAGTATGTTGCCGTTTGGCTGACCATGAGAGTAGATTATCTCCCAAAAAAACACAATAACCAGATGTAGACCGCCTGGTAGTAGGGCAACCAGCCCAATCATCATCGATATATGCAACAAGAGAACCTGTAATGGATGCATAAATTTAGAACCCAAAGTCCAATGTGCCACGAACATATCGCAGAACTCTCTTAAGAGCTTCCAAATGAGTCTCTCGAGGATCATGCATATAAAGGCAAACTTATTGTACTACATAAGAGATATCTGGACGAGTAAATATAAGGTATTGCAAACCACCTACAAGACTACGCTATAGAGTAGGATCAGAAATAGGATCCCCGTCAGAACCAAGTTTGGATTCCGTGTAACCAACGTTCGAGTTAGATTACAATTAGCCATATGAGCCTTGTCCAGAAGCTCCAAAGCATATTTCTTTTGAGATAGAAACATGCCTATAGAGTCACGCATAACAGAAATCCCCAAGAAGTAATTAAGCGCCCCTAAATCACTCATACCAAACTCCTTATGAAGAGAGGAGATAATACGTTGAAGTAAATTCATAGAAGATGCCCTTAGTACAGTATCATCAACATATATCAATAAATATGCAACCTCACTACCATGCGTATAAATAAACAATGACGAATCACATCGGCTTGACGAGAAACCAACCCGTTGAGCATAACCTGCAAACCGTTGAAACCAAGCACGTGGTGCTTGTTTCAAACCATATAGAGACCTTTGTAAGCGACAAACATGTTGTGGAAACCTAGCATCCACAAAACCCGGGGGCTGAAACATATATACTGTCTCAGAAAGATCACCATTAAGAAAAGCATTCTTAACACCAAGCTAATGAATAGGCCAATTCCGTGACAATGCGAGACTGAGAACCATACAAATAGTAGCCGGTTTAACCAACGGACTAAAAGTTTCATCGTAATTAACACCAAACTGTTGGCTACGTCCGGTAGCCACAAGACGAGCCTTGCACCTGGTCAATGAGCCATCGACATGTTATTTATGCCGAAACAACCACATAGACCGAACCACATTCACATTGGGTGGTTTCGGAACAAGAATCCAAGTACTATTTTTAATTAATGCATTATATTCATTGTACATAGCATCTCGCCATTTAAGATCAGATAAGGCAATAGATGGAGACTTAGGAAGGGGAGAAATATGAGAGACATGACCTTGAAAATGATCATTAGGCTTAACTGTACCGACTGGGGCACGTGTGACCATATGATGAGTTCGAGTTGGGGGGTTTTGGGCTGTTGGTTAGGCCGTAGGTGGAGAAATAGTTTCGGTAGTGGTAGGTGATTGGGCAGCGGTTGAAGTGGTTTGCGTGGGTGTCAGATGGGCCAAAGGGGTGGAGTGGCTCGAGTGGGTAGAGTGGGATGAGGATGGTGTTGGGTCGATAAGTGTATTGGGCTCATTTTGAGTTATGTGGTCGGGCTCAATATGAGCCGGGTGATTGTTGGTGTTGTTGTAAATAATGTGTCAGGTGATAAGAGATGGTATGGTGTCTAGGAATGTGTAAGATGATAGGTTTGAGGATGTTATTGAACCATAAGGAAATTGATGTTCATCAAATGTAACATGGCAAGAAAGAATGATTTTGTTAGTGGAGAGGTGAAGGCATCGATACCCACGATGATAAGCGGGATATCCCAAAAATATACAAGGAGTGGTACGCGGTGCAAGCTTATGAGGTGAATCAAGATGTGGGTAACAAAGACAACCAAAGATATGTAAGCGTGAGTAGTCGGGTTGTTTGTTAAATAATTTGGTACAAGGTATTTCATTTTGAATGGCGGAAGAGGGAAGAAGATTAAGTAAGTAGGCGGCCATATGTAAGGCCTCGACCCAAAAGGTTGGCGGAAGGTGAGCTTGGAAGAGAAGGGTGTGGATAACATTGTTGATTGTATGTATCATTCGTTCTGACTTCCAATTCTGTTGTGAGGTTTTGGGGCAAGAAAACCTAATTTGAATGCCATTTTGAGTAAACAAATTAAGAAGGTTGGTGTTATCAAACTCACCACCATGGTCACACTGAAAAAAGCCATAATGTCACACTTAAATTGATTATTAACATAAGAACAAAAATGTAAGAATTTTTAAAGCACTTCAGATTTAGTACTTAAAGGATAAATCCACAAATAATGAGAATAATGATTAAGAAATAACACATAATATTTAAAACCACCGGTACTAACAATAGGAGAAGTCCAAATATCCGAGTGAACAATCTCAAAAGAACGGGTAAGAACAAAATTTGAACTAGAGAACGAAAGTCTAACATGTTTGCCAAGCCGGCAAGCGTGACAAATATATGGAGACTTCTCTTTATTACAAGAAATAAAGTCACAAGAAACAAGAGAACGTAACACTTCTTCCCCGGGATGCCCGAGACGTTGATGCCACGTAAAAGGACTAACAGAAAGAAAAGCATGAGGGGTAAGAGAAGGTTAAGTGACTGGGTAGAGATCTCCTGAACTGTCACATCTGAGGAGGATATGACGGGTCAAAAAATCCTTCACGGAGAAACTAAATGCAACGAATTCAACTGTACAATTATTATCTCTAGTAAATTAACGAACATAAATAAGATTTTTAATGATATTAGGGGTGACCAAAACATTATGTAAGTATAAAAGACGATTAAGAGTAGGTAAGATGCTATGACCAGTGTTGGTAGCAGGTATGGATTTACCATCACCAACACAAACAGATGGATATACACATTTATTATAAACAATATTTAAATTACTTGTGTTTGAATTGAGATGAGATGATGCACCTGTGTCTATATTCCATGTCGGATCATGATTAGTCATTGTACTAAAGGCACTTGGGAGCAATGTTGCTTGTCTTGGGAGCATATACCTAGCCGCCCCTAAATTACTTGTTGAGGATGAAGGAACACGGGTCGAAAACACATACTGAGTATTCAGCATGTTTATAAACCAGAAACAAGGCAAAATACTATTCCCTTTTTCTTTTTTTCCCTTCGTCAACAGGAACCACAAGAAAAGAAATAATAATAATAGAAGGAGGAGCCTTATCTTTTGTTTTTCTGCTCTTTCACACGTGTAGATACCAAACACAAAGGAAACAATGATACATGTAACTTGTTTTTCTTCTTCTTGATCTTGCCGACACTTTTTTTTACTCAAACCAGTTGGGAGAAAGATGGAGAAGGAACAAGAACGAGAGAGATAGGAAGAAGAATTAGGAAAGGATCGATATTGCTCTTGATACCATATTGGAATTATAAATTTAGCTTGTCATTCATTAACAAATCAATTACAATATATAATCTTTGGAAGATTATTCTAGATACAAAACATAAATGGGCTAAGCCTATTAAGTAATAATAAGGCCATGGGCTTAAATAAATATCGTTTAACACTTTTAATGATTGTTTATGAGAAGCTAAGTCTTATTCTAAGTAGCTCCATGTTAATTATATGTTTCTAGGTTATAAAGGTTAGCCGGGGACGTTTACGGGAGCTCAAGATATGTTGCAAACTATATCATGGTGAGTAATGTATATAAGAGTATTAGCGGGACTTTCGAAGCCCGTTATATGCAATTTATCCCTTGTGATGATTATATCTATGTCTCGTCATATGCATAGTTACCACACTTGTATACGAATATATGATAAGTAAGTGCAATTCTATGTTAAGTTATATGCTATGGGTAAAAGTGAATCACGTAATATCAACTTACGTGTGACATATTTTAAACGAGTCGAATTAGCCCGTAATGACTCGTGTGGTATTAGTAACAAGATTATATTATAAATAGTGAATCATTGCTTACCTTAACGTCCTAAGTGGGTGACATAATTAAAGAAATAGTTAATATGAGTTTATGTGTAAAATAGAGCGAACGGGTCGAATTAGCCCGTAATGACCCGTGTAGTCTTAGTAATACTAGTATTCATGGCTTATTATTGCTTATCTTAACATCCTAAGTGGGTGATATGACTAAAGAGATAGTTATGTAAAGTTTATATGTCTAAAATAGTATGACGGGTCAAAATAACCCGTAACAACCCGTAGGGTCTTAGAAATATGTTTTAACATATAGTATGAACTAATGCTTACTCTAAATGTCCTTAAAAGATAATTTGCATGTATATATGATTATGTGACTCAAAATAAGTCTAGGCATCCTTGGTGGATGACATGTGTTATATTGTGATCAAGTGTTCTAAAAATGAAGTTAGACTACCTAAGTGGATGACAATAGCCTTTTAGTGGCTACATGTCCCAAAGGAGGACTTAGACATCCTAAGTGGACGATATCATGAGTATAGAACTTGCTAGACATCTTGAGTGGATAACAATAGCCTTTAAGTGGCTACATATCCCAAAGGAGGACTTAGACGTCCTAAGTGGACGATAGCATGAGTATAGAACTCGTCAGACATCCTAAGTGGGTGACATGTATTGTAGTGTGTTTATATGATATGTAATGGAACCCACCATCCTAAGTGGATGAACAACATACTATGTGGAAGATGCTTCTTTATAAATGAGATTAGACATTCTATGTTGATGAATAAAGCTTATAAAGCTATAGTAAATCAAATAAATGCTCAAGATGTCCTGATGACATCAAATAACGTCACTTTTATAGCATCATTTATCCCATGTTATTAACCCATTTTGTATAATTATTGCAAAGAATTGTTACTTAATCATTTGTATTTGAGAATTATAGTAATTATGGAGTACTTGGTGAAAGTTAACTAAAAGGCACGCATTCTAGAGCTTAAACTAAGAAATATGAAGAAAACCGATTCTGACATCCAATACGTCATATCCATCAAGGAAGATACGACGTATTTGTACATGTACTTCACTAAAGACCACGAAGGAAATAAGATCAATACGCTGTATCCAGAGAATCCTATACGACGTATTCAAGTTATAGAATGGTAAGATTCTAGAAGATATCGAACGTGGTCCATCTTCTAAGAAACCCCCAATACGCCGTTTCGACCTTTTTCCAGACCTTATAAATAGAAAACTCAAAAACGAGTTTTAAGTATGCTAAATCATATTTTTGATACCTAAACCATAAAAGTTAATTTTAAGAGGAAAAGAAGAGCAGAAGAGGTCTTGCAACGTAATCAATTCCATAGGAAACAACTTGTAATCTCCTTTACTCTTGTAATTGTTCAGTTTTTGGTATCATTCGTTAACTCGGTTAGTTTACATTGGCTATATTATTACTCTTGTATTGATTATAACGTTTAAAGGCTAATACCTTCAGGTATTAGCCATTATTATGAAGATCTGAATGTTTGGTTTGTTTATCTCGATTGCTTAATTTATCGTTGATTACTTATTTATGTTTATCAATTTATACTTGTTTACGTGCTTTTGTATGCGACCTATCATTCAAATGGATCTAGTGAGACAGACCAAGTAATCTAGATGCCAGGATAGCTCTCCATATAGTGATTTATACATCTAGACCAATAGGATCACAAATAACGACCTATCTTTACCCTTAGATTGTGAGCTTATTTGGACCAACAAGTGACCTTGGAATCAACGAGTACTTTCTCAATTAATTGGTAAAGACTTGGTTAGTGGACTACTAGTGTATGAATTACCTTTAAGCAGTAAGTGGGTAAAGTCTCTGTGAGCTAGGGTTCAACAAGATCACCATTGCTTTAATCCTAAGATAGATTATAATCAGCAAATAAGGATGCTTTATGCGGATACGTTTAATTGTGACAAAATTCTACGTATCTAGGTCTTAGGAAGAAGTATCACCTAAGTCTTAAGAATGATATGCCGCCTCGAGATAAGTAATCATTGCACCAAATAAACAAACCAACGTTCTGATTAGATTAATAATGGTTAATACAGTTTTCTTATATTTGGCTAGACCGCTCTTTTATCTTCTGTTAATTTGCTTGCGTGTGTTTTAGTATCTTAAGTTGATTTTAGTCACCACAAAACCCGTGCCAGTCTCTCAGGCCGAAAACCTCCCTTATCTATTAGATTTAGGATTAACATAGGTTTAGCATAGGTTTAACATATAATAGAATTAACTTAGTTTATATAACCAACATATTAATAAATTGAAAGATTGTTTCTCGCTCTTAGTGATCGACACCCTACTTACCACGAACCTACCACCGACCGGGTATACTGCCCGTTAAAATGTTGTTTTTGGTTATGTCGGTAAAATATAAATTTAAAACTTGAAACCATAAAATTACAACCACACAATGACACATCAAGTTTTTGGCGCCGCTTTCGGGGAGTGAAAATTTAATCTTGATTTTTGTTTGATATTTTGGTTTTTAACATTAGATTAGATCTAACCCTTAGGATTAGTGTGACTCTGTATATTTATCTTTAATTGTTTGCTTGTATTGTTTGTGTGTTATAATTGTTTGTTTTTGTAATTGTTTTTCATAATTCACTGTTCTGGTCGATAAACCGATACTGCGTATCCACTTCCATTGAATACGGCGTATCCAACTTTCTGTCCAATACAGCGTATCTGTTCTAATTCAGCAATACGACGTATTCAATTATTTGTATATGGCGTACTGACTGAAATTTTAGATATCTTTGCAAGTCTATTTCTCTAGAATATCTTTACTTTGAATTATGTCTTATTTTTTAGAAAGAGCCTCCGGACTTCGTCCATATCATTTTACTTACCCGGAAAGGAGATTAACGATGGAAGAAATGTTATAAATCTATTGACGAAGGAAAACATGAGCAAGAGGAGATGAGAGCATTCATCCATGAATTCAGAACAACAAACGAGCTCTTATTTAAAGAAAGAAACAATTCATTAAGCGGGCTCAGGTTTGAGGTACAAGGATTGTTGAGAGTGATTAATAATACTCCAATATCAAATCATGAAGTTAAAAGAGTAACTACTAGTGGTGGAAAAACGACTCAAGATGTTAAAGATAACAACACCAATATACATACCGAAGAACCTCTAGTAATAAATCATGACAAACTGGTTGAATCAAACGAAGTCCTTACCGAAGACCAACCCCAGAAGACCAACAAACCTATTAGTCAGCCATCAAGTGAAGTACAAACGCCACCATTCCTTTTCCCTAAAGATTGAGAAAAGAAAAAGAAGAGGCTCAACGGAAAAAGTTCTTTGAAAACCTGAAGCAACTCCACATCATTTTGCCTTTCATCGAAGCATTCGCTCAAATGCCAAAGTATGCCAAATTTTTGAAAGGTTTGCTGACAAATAGGGCCAGACTCGAAGAAGCTTGTACCATCACTATGAAGGAAAGATGCTCAGTGGTATTATTAAATAAGCTTCCATCAAAAGAGAAAGACCCAAGGAGTTTTACTATTCCTTGTGACATTGGCCAATTACACATTGATAATGCGTTAGCAGGCCTAGGAGCTAGTATAAGCTTGATGCCATATACGATGTATGAAAAACTTGGTTTGGGGGAACCAAAGGTCACTAGAATGAGTTTAGAACTTACGGATAGGTCAATCTAATACCCAAGAGGAATAATTGAAAATGTGCTCATAAAAGTTGATAAATTTGTCCTTCTAATAGATTTCGTTATCTTAGATATGCCCGAAGACTCTAGAGTTCCTATAATTTTAGGAAGACCATTTTTGGCAAGTGCTCGAGATATGATAAACGTGTTTAATAAAAAGGTAACGCTAAGGGTAGGGGACGATGAAGTAATCTTCAACATGGATCAATCAATTAAAAGACCACCAGCTAAAGATGATGAAAGCTACGGGGTTGATGACTTGGACGACACGATCAACGCAGAGTCCTAGGATATACTGGCAAACGATACGTCTAATTCATTTTAATTAAAGGGGCTGGAAAAATTGATTGATCAATCAGACCTAAAAAGTTGTGAATCTTTAGAATGTAAAGCTGTCGATGATTATGTTTCAGGGGAACCAATATGACATATCGAATCTATTAATACGTCGTATCTAGTTGCGCAAAAAAATAAGAACCCAATAAAAAAAGTGAACAACTTTGTTCGGCTAGTGCTAACGAAATCGATGAGAAGAAATATGAGCTGAAAAAATTGCCTCAACACTTAGAATATGCATACATGCATGGAGACAAATCTTTTCCCATAATTATCTCATCTAAATTTTCCGAAAAGGAGAAAATGTTACTTTTGCAAGTATTGGAGAAACGTAAGGAGGCAATTGCTTGGAAAATATCAGACATCAAGGGAATTAGTCCGTCATACTGCACATACAAGATTCTAATGGAAGATGACTACAAACCGATAATTCAACCCCAAAGGCATTTAAATCCCAAAGTCCAAGACGTGGTGAAAAACGAGATTGTGAAGCTACTTGATTTGGGGCTGATTTATCCAATCTCAGATAGTTTGTGGTGATAACGCCCAAATTATACATGTTTTAGGTGGCGTTATTTGTATATATTTAATCATTTCTCGTGAACTTTTGATACTTAATAGCTTAAATTGCTTGCAGGTTCACTTGAAGACATCCCGAGGTCAAACACAACAAAGATCACATACTTATACGCTAAGAAACACAACATACAAGAAAAAAATAAAGAATCAAGCCTAAAGTGCAAATGTGCGCCGCACTTACATGTTGTGCGCCGCACTTACCCTCAAGCTAAAGGAATTAAAAGACTTAGTCAAATTTAGCATTAACTCCATAAGTACGCCGCACAATGTATTTTGTGCGCTGCACTTCCCATCTGACGTTGAAGAGTAAATGAAGACATAAATACTACTGCATTAATACCCTAAGTACGCCGCACAAATTCCTTTGTACGCTAGACTTCTCCAATAAACATTTCATTCCCTCGCATTTAATCACCAAGTACGCCGCACATTTTACCTTGTGCGCCGCACTTCCACCCTGAAATCAGCCTATAAATAGAGCCAAAATTCACACATTTCAATCCATCTCATACTTACAAACAACTAAGTATCAATTCCCTCATCCAACCATTCTCCAAGCATAAACACCACATCCTTTGAAGAATCAAGATCAAATCACCAAGAACTACGAAGAACATCATACTAGTTTAGTAGAAGAATGAAGTTTGTTATCGAATTAAGTTATGTTATGAACTCTTTAGCCATGAGAGGCTAAATCTCTCATGACTACTCGGTGATGTTATGATAATGCATAAGTGTTTGGTATGATCATGATCTCTTTAATCTCGAGCTTATGTTGCGATCCTAGTATGTCTTATCTTGTCGGTTTTGCTTATCAATCTTAGATTATATAATCATATCGGTATAGGTCGAAAGACCCATTATGATCTGTGTGGTTTTAAAGATTTATCTATGGTCTTTAACGTCTGTGTCGAGAAATCCACTTTTGTAAACTGATAAACAAAATAAGCTTTGATATACTATCAACTAGATTATTTGAGTGACACATTTGGTCTAGTTAACTAAATATAAGTCTTGGGTTAATCAAGTTAATTTGTGAAAACGTTTTCTGACGAGAAATTATTTTTATAAGTTAAAGGTTCCATCTTCGAGGTCTTAATTATTTCCAACACTTATGAATTATTTTCAACTATCCGAGTAGTCATCTTTATTATCACTGGTAGAACAAAAGTTATTTTCAAAAAACTGTTTAAGTCTATTTTCTTTCTGATTATGTGAACACTACTCAAATCCCTGTGGACGACCTGGTCTTACCTGAAAAGATTATACTAAATACGTAGGTTATACTTTTACCCGTGTGTTTCCATATAATAATAATTGGTATTTTCAGTCATTATAAATTTAAAGCTTTTGAAACACATCAAAGTTTTTGGGGCCGCTGTCAGGGATTTTTAAGCTGTTTTGTAGTCAACTCTAGAAAATTACTTTAACTTCCCCTCTTTTTCAAAAAATAATCGCCGTACAGTTTTCTAGCAAACTGACCCAAACAATTTCTCCTTTGGATGCATACACGTGCTTCCAATTCTGAACTTGTTGAACCTTTACCTAAACCTGAACGTACTATAAATCGAAGACTTCATCGACGAAATAGAAGAGTTCCTTACGATCAAAGAAACAACCCACCTCAACACTCGAGAATTGTCTATCCGTCAATTCTCAACATCAATCACTTTCGTCGCTTTCTTGATATTCTTCAAAATTACAATCCAATGGATGATGAACATATGTGGGCTGCCGACCGTGTTGTCGCTTTGACTCCCGGTTCCGAAATCACTATTCCTAAAACCGCAAACGAATTTGCCATTAAAGGTAACCACTTGACCCTTGTCAAAGGAAACCAATTTGATGGTAGAACCAAAACCGATCCTCACAAACACATTCACGAATTCCTTGGAATCTGCGATATGTTCAAATACAAAGATACCAAAAATGAAGCTGTCCGCCCGATGATGTTTCTCCTATCACTCACTAGAGAAGCAAAAACATGGCTAGACAAACTCAACGAAGGAACTATTGAAACGTGGGATGAATTTCAAACCACTTTCATTAGCCGATTCTTTCCCCCAGCACTTTTCGACCGACTCCTCGGAGAAATCTGTGCTTTCTCTCAACATGAAAATGAATCTCTAACCGATGCTTGGCTTTATTTGAAGGAAATGCTCCAAAACTGTCATGGTCATAATCTGTCCAAAGCCAATATTATCAAAATCTTCTATCATGGTCTAAACGAAATAACCCAAGAAGTTCTAAATGCCGCAGCTGGTAGTATTTTCCTCTATAAAACACCAAATCAAGCTTATCAGCCTCTTGAAGATAAAGTCTTACTCAAGCTCGACTGGTTTAAAAATCAAAAAACCAATTCATCTCTTAAGAAAACTGTTGCTTTCATCGATGAAGGTAGTAGTAATTCTGATACTGACAAAATTATGGCCCAAATGGATGCCAAGACCATCAAAATGGATGCTCAGTACACAGAACTCCAATCTCGTGCTAAAAAACCAACGCTCGACCTTGACGATGATGACATACCTATGTCTCGTGAAAAAGAAGCTAAATTCATGCAAACTTTCTGTAAGACTCATTTTTACAATGATTACCGCGACCGAGACTCAAATTGCGATAATTGGCGTTCAAGCAGACGGAATGATTACAACCAAGATAACTACCGATCCAACACTGATGACAAATTAGTATGCGTTTAATTACACATACCTTTCATCATTAAAAACGGACTTAAATGACTAAAAACGCACATAAAATGCCATAAATATGCTTGTTTTTGTGTTTGTATTGTGCAGGTACCGGATATTCACTAAAGGACAAAAATAAAGCCAAACCGAACAAAACCGAGCACGGATTTGAAAAGAGCATGAAAAACTGAGGTCAAAGGTACAAAAGGGTTGAAAACGGAGCTAAAACGGACATTTTCGGATCGACTCGACAATGTTTGTGCATTTAATAAAGTCAAGACGAAGTCAAAGTCAACCCCATGATACGGCTTTGGAAATGGCATCGAAAACTGAACCCAAAAACCTAATTGCTAAAAGTGGGCCCACCCGTACCCACCTAGTGGGCTCGGATTAGCCCACTATCCATTTATAAAATCCCTAAAAGCCCAAAGTCTTAAAAATAGCCCAATCCTTTTTACTAAACCTGTTGAGCCCATTTTCTATTTTAATACATAAGCCCAAACGAGCCCAAATTCCAAACAGACCCAAATTTCAATTCCCTTTAACGTCTGTTAGCCCTCAAACACTTATCCCCTTTACACCGTTAGTCCTTTGAGGACTAACAGTGCAAACCCAAACCCAACACCAAGGACTAACTATGCAAACTACAAGGACCTTACTTGCAAATACTCTATATACCTTGAGGGGTTATTTTTGCCCATTTGCCAAACCCACACCCTTGTCCCCAAAACCCTTTTATATATATATATTTTTTACCCGCCAAAAACAAAACCCTGTACTTCTCCTTCACGTGGCCTGCAACTAGCTTCTAAAAACCTCACCCCTTGACAAAAACTCCAACCCTACCCCCCATATGGGCTCAATCCAAGCTGGCAATCCCATGGTTCACCATTGGCTACACGAATCAAAGGCCAAGATTAAAGATCTTGGAGGCCAAGTAAATTGAAGGGTCTCGATGAAGTCTTGGTTTACTCTCACAACACAAACACAAGAAGCACAAGGGTGAAGACCTACTTCTTGTATAAAAAGAAAAGAAGACAGAGATTTAAAATTTATGTAGGATGTAGGAGTAGGATAGTTTTTAATTTTTAATTTTTTTTTATGCTTAGTCTTTTAATCCTGTAATTTTAAATTTCCAAGCTTTGTAATCAATTTATTTTTGAATGAAAAATCAAGTTGTTACAAATTCTGTCTTTAAAGTGCTTTTACTGCTTGTTTGATTTTGCTTAATTCTAATGCTCATTGCTAGTTCAAAATTGCTGAAAGTTACTTACTAAAGCTAAAGATTATCTGTTCCTACTTTGTTGTTCTTTAAATTTATGTATTTACAAGTGAAAATTGGTTTTAAGATTTTTAAAGTAGTGTTTGGGTCAAGGGGTCAAACGGGTCAAACTGAGTTTTAATATACTTTGGGTCATTTTGACAACTTTCACAAGTATTTTCAAATAATTCTAAATTTGTTTTTCATAATTTTTAAGTCTTTAAGACCGTGTTTGAGTTTTTTTTATAATAGGTTCATAACTGATTGGTCAAAATCAGTATTACATATATTTTTTATTAAGTCTTGTTTTCAGCTTTTATAACTTGTTTTGTGTTCCTTTAAATGTCTTATGCAGTAGTCTAGGTTTCCTTTTGGTTCTCTTGTGTTTTAAGCAATCTGTCCAAATTCATTATTAAGTCATTTTAATGTTTCAAAAGCCCATTTTCAGTTCCAAATTCGAGACTGTTTAAATTGATTTTAGGACTTGAGCTTAAAAACTTAAGCTCATTGGTGGTCATGTTTGATCTGTTTTAGCTTATCTTGGGATTTAAAGTTCTTTTTTCCTTGCTTATTTTAGGGCTGCAAAATAGCCCTTGGTCTTTTCAAAACCTACATTCAGCATAAGCTGAGTGGACAACCCACTTTCAAGCCCTTTTACTAGCTTATTTGCATGTCAAATTCTTTTATCTTTGTTGTTTTAGATAGCCACCAAGCTGATCTTGAAGCCCATATAGGTCATTAAGCCAAAAGCACCCTTTAAGGTGCTTAAAATTAAGCCCTAATATGTGTCCCTAGGTTGTTAGTTTAATAGGTTTGCCATATTGCTTATTTGATTTCCTTAGCCTTTCTGCTTATCTATTGTGCTTATTAGTGGTTAGGTTTACTCATTAGGATTAACTATAAGTGTGTTTTGGCTTATTTGGTTATTAAGTGCTAAATTAGGTTTTAATAAGCCCAACAGTTTAAGCCTCTAAGCTTTTAGTCCTTAGTATTTTAAGCATTCTGTCAACTTTACTAGTGCTTATTCCAGCTTATTTTGACTTTTTACAAAAAGTCACTTTTTTAATTTTGTTTGTTTTTGTCTGTTTTATTAAATTGCAAAAAGAAAAATAAAAAAAATTATTTTCAAAAAAGGGAGGCATGGGATTCGAACCCATGACCTCCCCCTTGCACACACTAAGCCTCAATATCACACTCACATACCATCTGCCCTAGGGACTTTCTCATTTCTAGTTCTCCTTAGTTAACTTTTATAGTCATTTTAGCTTTTATGCCTTTCAGCCTTAGTTAGCTTAATTTTAGCTTATTTATAAGCTGTTTGGCCAAACTTTTATTTTTCTTGTAATCTTCATACTTTAAACTACTTTTCTGTATTTTTTGGGATTTTTCCCATTTTGTTTACTATTTTTTATCATATATTTTCTTAAAAACTGTTTTTTAATTATTAAAAATTAAATAAAAATCAAAAAAATATAATTCTTTTTTAAAATTTTCTTTTGTCATATTACACTTAGAAAAAATAGAAAAACTTTCGTAGGGTCATTTTTGCAAAATTTCATTTTTTTAAAGAGCGGGATTCGTTCCCGTTTACCTTTTTCGTATTTTCTAGCTCAATTTACCTCCGTTTTTAGTCTAGTTTCTTTTATTCTTACTTTTTAGTCACTTAGGATTAATTAAAAGTTAAAAAATCATTTTAGGATTAAAATTCAATAATTTAGGTTTTTAAGTCTTTTAAAGAACGAGATTCGATCCCGTTCTTATTTCTTCGCGTTTTTGCCTTAACAACTTCGTTTTTATCTAGTTTTTTTATTCTTCCTTTTTAGTCACATTTAGAGTACTATTAAAGTAAATTTCCACTTTTTGATTAAAATATCGATAAAGTCGGTTTTTTTAGGCGCCGTTAATTTTTATTTTTCGTTATCGTTTTTGTCGTTTTAAGTTAATTGCCTTAAATTTATGTTCTTGTTGTCTTAGGATTTCTTTTATGCCTTATTTATGCTTCCCGTTGATTTTTTAAGCCTATTCAATTACCTTTTTATGCTTTCCCGTAGTTTTCGGTTTATTTTCCCGTTAGTTTTTAGATAACAATCAAAATCTAGGGGAAACGAGGTTGTTCTATAGATGCTTTGCAAGAATTCATCTCTTGCAGTCATCATTCGAAGAGGAGAGTAACGCTCAGGGGAGTCTTTTGTTTTAATTCTACTCTTATTTCATAATTTCATTTCCTTAAATGTACAATAGGGACATTATACAAACCAAGTGGGGGGATGGGAGTAGAATTACCACTTGACCAATATTTGCCTTCGATTTTCTAGTTTTCTTTGAAAAATGGTGCCAATTTTAAAAATTTTGACATGTTTTTCTTACTAAACTAGAATTAATCTTTGCCGAGCACACTATTATCCCGTAATTAAATTGGTGAGGTTAAGCATAATAATTCCGTTTCCATTTAATATACAAAAATCCACCAAATATATGAGAGTGCCGGTAGTATTGTAAACTTTAGAACTTGGCCTGTATATCTTGTCAAGACCTAATTGGTTAGTTGGAATAGAAGGTTCAAGAAGGAAACATCTTAAGAAATCACCCAAAAAGCCTATATGTGTGTGTTTATCGACTTGTCACACTGACTTGTCGACCTCCCCGTGTAAAACTTTTGTTGCACTCAATGTTAGTGCAAAATACCCCTAGATCACCTTGTTAAGCCAATCTCTATTTAAACCCTATATGTTTCGTTATACCTTTTCACCTTAGCCTACCCTGTAGTCTTTATTCTCTTCGTGTTGAAATCTCTGGCTACTTAAGTCCATGATTCAGGGGAATGGGTACAAAATTTTATGCATTTGTGGAAGACCAATCAATAATGATCTATTAAGACCCCTTTATATCATCACTGTTGATATTGTTCATCTCAAGTGGAGGGACATATGTATTATATCAAACGCTGCAGGGGCAATAATAAAAGATATAAAATACTGTAGCATTTGTATATTTGAAAAATAATGGTGCAAATATAAGCCATCCATGTGCTAAAAATATAAAGATGGTGCAACTATAAGCCATCTTAATGATTATGAAGAATGGAGCTAGTAGCCCATTATTAAAGATTAAATTTTTGGACTTAGACTCTTGGACTTATGGATAGACAGTAGCTAGTTATGACAACCTTAGATTACTTTAGACTATTTGTTTCATGTTTTTATTTAACAACAATTATTGTGTATTATGTGTCTTATCCTACCCTATATCGTTCTACATCCCGACCATTGGTTTTGCTCGAATAAGGGATTTGATTGCAATCATGTATGTCTATTCCATCATTATGGATGTGTATATGTGATTTTTTCGACCTTGTTAGTGTAACGCTTTTGGAAAAGGGCTGCAGGATGATTCGCCCTTAAACCTGTTTGTCACACATGTTGCCTTTGAGACTGTTTAGACCCTAATTCTAGTTGGTGGAGACTTGTTTACTTTCTAAGCTTATGATAGAATACATGTTATGACTATGCAATTGAGTGATCACCCCGAAATGAAACACTTAGATTAGTAATAAGAGTTGAGTGTTTTCGATCCCCTTTTCGTGAGGTGTTCGGCTTTGGTATTTTCTAGCATAAGTAACTTATAAATTCATTTCTCCGAGTTAAATTAGGGAAATCTTTTTATGAATTATTCTAAACGGTTCTACTTGAGGGCAAGTAGAAGTTAAGTGGGGGGTATTTGTTAACATCAAATAATTGATACATTTTAATATCAAATTCCCTATGAATATGCTTATAAATATGTTGTAAATATCTAAAAACATTAATTAATTGCTTATATTTAGTTTTCAGGGACCAAGTAAGCATTTTAGCAAAAGACGCGGGACTTGGACATAAATGCACTAAAGTGAAGAGTTCAAGGCATTTTACGGCGTAACACCCCCGAGGGATTATGCCGTAACATATTCTAATGAAGAAAAGAGTCATCACACCTTTTACGGCGTAAAGCATCTCCTACTTTACGCCGTAACATTCAAAATTCATAGAAGATGATTTATCCGAGTGAGCGTAACAGTGTAACATAGGCGACAAGGTTACGCCGTAACATCATTTTAGCCTAGAAGATTAAAAGCTTACGTAGCAGGGTTACGGCGTAATGTCTCATAAGGGTTACACCGTAACATTTTCGAAATGTATAAATTGAGCCCTTATCCGGCTCATTCAGCATCATTCACTTCCACAACTCACTACACAGCCTCAAGGGGTGAACCAAACCCCCAAGGTTCAAAGCATTCCACCAGAAGGTCCAAGGGAGAAGTCACTTTACTTAATACTTGTATTTAATCATTCATAACATTCACTGTAAGAACAATGATGATTCAATCCATGTCTACTTTCATTAATTCTTGCATTTCTGCTACCATAAGCGGCTAAGCACTCTAAGTGCTGGCCAAACCATGTATTTGCTATTGATATGATTATTGTTTCCTGTTCAATTATGGTTCTGTTGGATATCCTTGTAGCCTTTCATTGATCCTTGGATTTTGGTAGTATAGAAGGTGGCTTAGATCTTGTTAATCCTGTTATTAGACTTACCATGTTAAACCTAGGATTAGCAGGATACTAGGGTAGCTTGTCACCTATCCCTAGTGTAGGAATTTACCATATTACCGCCTTTGCCATATTAAATATTTAAAAAATATATAGGAACTCTTTCAGAGGCGGTTAATAATCGGTTTAGATTATAGATTTGTCTTAAGGATAGTTGGGGTTTAACCACTATAAACTTGGATGCCATGCTCGTGTGATCGTAGGGGAATGTGAGATCGCAGAGTAAGTATAAGACAGACCTCAAATGCCAATTCGGGTTTGTCAATATTAGAACAATTAATGGAACTTATAATTGAACATTGCACAGGAAAATGTAATCATAGCATTAGTAATGAAATGGTTAGGTTAGCATGCTTTTCTCCCTGATTTCTTTTATTACTTTACTTTTCTGCATTTACTTTCCTGTAGTTATTAAAATCAACTTAAAAACCATTTCCAAACGTGACATAATCAAATTAAAACTAGTAAACCTTAGCTCTTGGGTCGACCTCAGATTTACCAAACTAGTAAACTATATACGATCAGGTTCTCTGCCCGTTAGTGCGTGTATCGGTAGACGAGTTTTATAAATTTAAAACTTGGCAATTAATTATTTAAAATAATTTTACGCATCAGAACCAAACAAATATTAGATCTAGGGTTTTCATTTTTTTTGTTCAACTATTTCAAGAAGAAAGGGTTAAAGGTGTTTAAGATCTAAGGTTTCTAAGGATATTTAAGGTGTTGCAAGTAAGTGTGGAAGAGGATTTTGGGTTAAAATCTAGGGTTTTGTTCAAGAAGTTAGGGTTTTCATAGATCTTGGTTAGTTTTTGCAAGTGTTGCGTTTATTAGTGTGTAGATCTTAAACACATCTCATTATAATCTCTTGTAAGGATTAATCTCAACTCATTTCATTTTTACATACATCATTTATGCACGTTTTTATAACACCAAACTTGTTTGTGTTTAAAATAAATCTTGTTTTAAAAAGAAATGTTGCAACTACCTGATATTGTGTTCTTGATCCTTGTTTCTTGTCATTTAAAATGATTTAATGATAAAAATCTACCTAATACACTTATATATAAGGTTTTGAGTTGGTCTTGCTCAAAGGTTTAAACCCATGGAAGTGTTATGAATTTTTAGTTGGTAAAATATAGTGAAAACCTAAAAATATATGTTGATGAGCGAGTGTCTTGTGAGCCATATTTGAGTAGTCTAGGGTTAGTTTTTGGAACTGTTAACGTGGAGATAGTATAGTAGACATAGCAAGCTAAACATAGATAGTTGGATCATAAAAACAGACTTATAACGAAGAAGTTATGGCCGTTTAAAAATGGGCTAAGGTTATTTTTGAAAACTGTTAACTTTAAAAAGTAAAACGTTTCTGACCTAGCAACTTTGGAGCCATTTTTAAGCACTGTAGAACCCAATTCATGAAAAAGGTCAGTAGGAACTTTAGATAGTCCTCGCGGAGTACTTTCCAGAATGTCCAGGATCATGTCAAACGGATAAGTAACGAGTGAGTTACGGCCTCGTAAAGTTGGGTAAAATCTGCTTATAAAAAGAGATTTTGAAAACGAATCTGACCGCACTACTTTGGGTTATTTGTGAGTGTCTTGGGCTTTGATTGGTGAAAAATGGTATATAGACTTTAGGTAGACCTCACGGGATACTAAATACACGAGTTGAAATTAGGCAAAAAGACTAATAAATGAGGGAGATACGACCCTCCAAAGTTGGGCAAAAATCCTTTTTAAACATGGTAGTAACTTTAGTATAAATTGTTGAATTTTTGCGTAAATCACATTTTAACTTATAAAACTTAAACACAAACATGTACGGGTGATACATAGTTTATAAAAACGCATATGCATTATTTCATACGCCTAAAGTGCTTCGCTAGGTCGCGGTTAGGACTCTTTGCTTATTTGTACTTGTGATTATTTTCTCGAATCACTACTTTGCTTAAAGTGAGTTTATAGCCTTACTTTTAATTGTTTTATAACTGTTTTGTAATACTCAGGGTGAGAATACATTGCTTGCTTTTACTTACGGACACAAGTACTTTAAACTTTTACGTATTGCCTAAGTTTCCTTATTGCCATGAAATCCCCACTATCATAACTGTTAATTACTTTGTGTAAGCATGAATATTGTGGATAGATCTATTGGGGTTGACAACCCCCGTCCAAGTATGTAACAACTGATTACCATGTCAAACGGATGCATTTCATTTGAGGTAGTACTTGAGTGTTTTGGCAAAACATTAAATTTCGAGGCACGAATCTAACAGATTAGGATTTGCACATAACACTAAGGCTTCGGTGTCATGAATTTAGTGCAATAGTAATACTTTTTGTGTGATATTGTATTCGTTTTAATAGTCGCATACACTTGAAAATCTTGTGGTCCACACTACTTTTACTAAACGTTACTGATTACTAAAACCTATGAACTCACCAACTTTATGTTGACACTTTAGCATGTATTTCACATGTTCTTAATTACTTGCATGGTTTGCACTTGGAGCATCTTGCGGTTTCATCATCATGAAGATTTTATGCATTACTTAAACGTTCGATGTGAACTTAAAACTTCTTTTGTTTGTATTGTGTTCTATTAAAACTTGTCTTTGTTAAACTTTATTTATCGAACGTAAATTTTCCAAACGACTCATGTAGAGATCGTTCTCTTATATCTTTTGTTCTCGTATTATGAAGTAACACTCCCGGTTACCTTTCCGCTGCATGATTTTGGGGGTGTTACAAAGATCCTAACTGACTAATGAGCAAAGCTTACAGTGGTAAAACTTTTTAGCTAACATTTATTTATGGCTAAAATGATCATTCTATAAGGTTGTTTTTATGTAATACATGTCGTGCATTGGGCAATGTTAGAAGTCGTTGATAAGTTTTGCGAGGTTTGAATGACAAACACTTCCCACCAGGACACTCCATTCTCTTTACGTCGTCGCATGTTGTTCGATAACGGTTAGTACATTATGATAATTTTAACCATATGCAGCTAGCCTCATTTATTACTATATAAGTAGCTATTATTTGTATATGTTTATATCTAGATTAACTCGGTTATAAATGGTATCATAGCGTGCAATCATGGTCTTTGAGGATGAAAAATAGGGGCAAACAATAATGTAGATGATCATCGGGAAGTATTCTGCTGTCTCACCAGCAAAACAAAGTCTGGGCATGAGACTTGCAGACTTCATGAACTAAGCAAGCATCTTACCAATTGACATCATGCGTATGTCAAGGAACATAGAAAGAGGAAAATAGATTATTACAGTAATGTGTTATTTTTTTGGAATCAGACAGTATATTAATGCACATCAACTCGACTCTTAATTAGTAGTATATTTATAAATTTTAGGTAAAAGGTTGATGGGATCTTAAAGCTTTTATGCAATGTGAACTGTATATTTGTTTTAGCAAGCATGTTAATGGTGGAATTGATGATCAAATATCCAAATGGGATTTTGGAAAATGGATACTTATTATGTAGGACTTGTGGCATCATGTTGGGTAACGGGTTCAAAAATGAGTAACTGTTTGTATGTGTGGGTTGAACAAAAATCATTATTTCTGTCTCTTAAAGTTTTACTAAACAATTGCTAAGCCAAAGTAAAAAAGTATGACATCCCAATAATAACCTACTTATTTGTGTAAAATAACTATAGAGGTTTTATGATTTGAAAGTACAAGTTTAGCTACTTATAACTGTGGAATCCAAGATCTGGACTCAACTAGGGTATAATAACAATGAGCAACACACAGCGGAATAATAATTGAGAACAAGATCAAGTTAACTAATAAGGTTTTCTTCATTAATCATTAAGGGGGGGGGGGGGGTGGTGTTTTTTTGGGGGGGGGGGGGGGGTGGGGGGGGGGGGGGGGAAGAAACTAGCTAATATTATACTAATAACCTAGGCGCCTTATAAGGCTTGACGCCTAGTTAAACACACACACCTTATGATCTACAATTGTTACTGGAAATCTGTCGTTGAGTGCTAACTTACTAAATCCCTCTTTATATAATAGAGGTGGCTGGTGTTTACAAACAACCATAGCTTACTATCAAAGCTAACTAAACATATTTAACATTTTGGTCCTTCATTGTTTCTTCTTCTTTATTTCGTCTAATAGTTTTGTAATCTTCAATCCGTTAATTCCAACAATACTTCCCCTATTTGATATTACAAAAAAATTCGGCAATGAAGAAAACAATGCTAAAACTGTCATCACAATAATAAGCTTGCACATCGTGAATCTTCTCCTCTTTTGGTAACTAATCTAATAGGGGTCTTGTGACATCTCGTTAAGGCTTCCTTCATTAGTGATGCATGTTGCATGGTTAAGTATATCAACAAAAAGCTTCCCTTATAAATGTTAATACTCACATCTCTCTGAATCTTGACTCAGTAGCATAGATCAAATCTTCCTTCAGTGCGAAAAAGACATGCTTATTACAATATCATGTAATAAAATGTCTTTGGATAATTCTTGTAGTCAATATATGCATGGCGATCAACATGCAATGGCGATAGTCTCAGTGAGCTCAGACGGATCAACCAGAAACCATCATCCAATGCTTATGATTATTCTTTTTCCTCAATAATCATATCATGAACTGTATGGTATCATATGCCCCCCAAAATATTTGTAAAGAGCGTGTAACTTTTCCAATCAAGAATTATAGCATAAACTGAACCTCCAAAATGAACCATACACATCCTCATTGTTCAAGACCCAAGGGCGTCTTATAGGACCAAATTTTTGTGTTGTCAGTTAATCAGCTTAACCACTATCAGCAACTTACGAAAGCAGACCAGCAGAAATAAATAGCGACCAGCAGGAATATATATCAAGCAGCATGAACCAAATAACTAAGGAGCCAACAGGAATGGATATAAGCAACCAGTAGCAATCAATCAATCTTGCACCATAACCATGTGACCTGCTGTACTATTCTTTTTACCCTGTGTTCCATATCGCATAACTTTCACAAACTTTGTTTTACTTGTTGTTGTCATTGATTCAGGATTCTCTTTCTTGTTCCATGAACAAAACCACATTAACAACAACTGCCGTGTTAATATGTACCTGCTACATCTTGTTACAACTAGCACGCGTAGGTACTAAACTATTACACATGTTCAATATCATCAACTCTTGGTTGAAACATAATATATAGAACTATAACAATAATTCTGTACCTTTAACTCCATACAGTACGAACCAGTTCATATCATGCCAATTTGTTCACATGATGTCCCATATCACAACAGTACAAACTCGGGACCATTAGACATCAAAAAGTTGCTCCATTGTCGTACCAAACCAACATGTATGATAACTTGTCACAATCACAAAGCCACCACTAGGACGAGCAGTTTACATATAGGCAGCATCATATGTCGTCCTTATCCAAAACCTTTTAGTACCACCATCTGGCTTCTTTTAATCACACGTCATTCCCAAAATAAATATCATCCTTTTGTTAAGAGCAGGCCGTTTATACAAAATTATATATGGGAAATATTATGGGATCAACAACAATCCCTGAAAATCAGCCAGAATCCATGCATAAAATAGACCACACGAAAAAAAATCATAACAGCTCCATAAGATTAGCATCCAAGTCACGTATTATTAGTAACATAATAACAGAAACCGAGACACAGATCTATTCCAAAACCGTGTGATTAACATTTATACCTGTTGCTTTATTATTTAGGGTTTCATCACACCATACTCATGGAACAATCATGAAGAGAACAAGATGAAAAACCCTAACCAGATGTTTGTTGCCCATGATGAATTACCAACACAGTAAACAATTTCATTCTTGCATATCACCATCTGTAACCTAAGACAGGAATACTCAACATCTGCTACTTCAAAAATGTACCAATTCGTATCATGCTGTGAATATAAACACAGTCCAGCCATCATCGCCACATCATCTTATCATAATTAGGGTTTGTTGGGGAAAACCCTAATTTTAATTGAATCTTATCACGACCTGCTGTATCACGCACCATAATACCAAGGATCACCATCATTCTTTTCTTTTTACACATCCTGCTGCTTCTTTACACCTGTGATCGTGGCCTGTTGTTGCTTCTACACAAATTAGGGTTTGTTGGGAAAAACCCTAAAATCAAACACGCCTTGAGATAAAAATAACAAAAAATAATTTCACACGAAAACCTTATAAACCCTAGATCAAGGAGCACGAGGTCTGGATACAATTGTGGAATCCCAAGATCTGGACTATATTAATGCACATCAACTCGACTCTTAATTAGTAGTATATTTATAAATTTTAGGTAAAAGGTTGATGGGATCTTAAAGCTTTTATGCAATGTGAACTGTATATTTGTTTTAGCAAGCATGTTAATGGTGGAATTGATGATCAAATATCAAATGGATTTTGAAAATGGATACTTAATTATGTGGGCTTGGTGAATCAAGTTGGGTAACGGGTCAAAATGGGTAACTGTTTGTATGTGTGGGTTGAACCAAATCTTATTTTGTCTTAAAGTTTAACTAAACAATTGCTAAGTTAAAGTAAAAAAGTATGACATCCCAATAATAACCTACTTATTTGTGTAAAATAACTATAGAGGTTTTATGATTTAAAAGTACAAGTTTAGCTACTTATAACTCATTTCTTTTTAAACAGCGTTTTATAGATTTATTATACCCGTTTGACACGTTAGAGATGAAACATTACTTAAATTAATCACTACTTTGTCTCTGCAGCTCATATAAATATCGTGGACAAATTTAATCGATTCATAGGATCCAACAAAATCATAAATCAACTATTTTGTTTCTTCAAGCGACTATTCAACATTTGGTTCATGATTTTTTATATCAAGTGTAGCACACGTGCTTCATGATTTTTTAATATTTGCATGTAACAATTGGATCACGCCTTCTTAAGCTAACGTATTTAAACTATACAAAGTGTTGTTAAGAATTTCTGCTTTATAAACTCTACTTCGTTATAATTATCCCTAATTACTTAATAGTTTTCCCATTACCATCTTGCAAATTTAAGACGAATGTCATTGTTGCGTAAGGAGATCAACGCTAGCATCTTGAATTCGGAGGTAGTTATGCGCATATTCTATCGATATATATAGATGATGTATTAAGAAGTTTAGTTTCTGATTGTGCCTCCTTAAGGTGTGTTTTATTTTGACCTTTGTTTGGTAAGGTGTAACAGTTTCAGCAAGGGCCTCATTATACATCATATGAGCTCATTAACTTTTTTTACAACTTCAATGTACATTTATGTTATTCAAAAAATTTGATTGAAATATTGAACGTCAAACAAACAGCTGATAACAGCATCCGCAGCAAAACGCGACGGCCTGGTTACTCCTTATTCATCAAATATTAAACTTCACACAAAAATGGCAAAAGTAGTCCTTTAAGTTTAATTGTGCTACATAAAATCATAAAGTCTCAAAGATTTGCAAAAAAGGTTTTATGGTTACTTGTGATTATAAAAGCTCTTTAGTTAAATCTACGAACCGTAAAGAAAAGTTACATAGACGGTTTCTGTCACTTACTTTATTAGAAAAAATTGTTCCTAATTTAAAAATGATATAATTTGTAGTAATTAACTTTTAATATAGAATAAAAAAATGTTTTCTATTTTAAAAGTAACTTTTAATCTATTCGATACATAATATAATATTAGTGCAACACCTAAAAATTGTTTGTATAAGAGTTGTGTTATGAATATCCATTAGTCCACTGATTTTGTACTTTCTACAACCTCCACTCTCCCCTCCTCATTTGAATTACAGTATAACAAAGTTTTTTATCAGATCTGTTTCCGTATTTTTTGTCAGTTTAATACTTTTGACTTAACAAACTTTATATTTTTTTGTTCCACACTTTTGGTTTCATAGTTTATAATAAAAACAAAATTATAAAAATAAAAATAAAAAAATACAAAAATATAAAAGGGGGTATTATACAATTATATTAAAGGGCCGTCGTCAGTAAAACAAACTGCGTTTAATGTAGCGATGGGTTGACTTGCCGGAACCCAGTAAACCCGCCAAAACCGGTAAACCCGCCTAAAACCCGCAAACCCACCTGAAATAAAATAATACCACTGATCCCACTACTTCTCTCCCACCGAGTTAATATCCACCGAGTTAATATTATAATTAACCTCCCCCACACGTATCTTCATCATCTTCATCATCTCTTCCTCCTCTCCATGTGTCCTACTGACTTATCAAAACCATTTTCTTCAGTCCACACTCACAAAACCTCTCGACACCCATCCTCTCCTGATTCATGAAACCCTCAAGCCTAAACCAAAAAATAGAAGCGGTAATTGATTTTAATCAGAAGACTGTTACAGATATACATACATAACAATGGTATAAGTTACTCTAATTTTTTTAAAAGTCGATTTTAAGGTTTTTTCTAATTAGTTGTTTTTTAATGATTGCAGCTTCCTTTATCTTTACTTAAGACGTCTTAAGGGCATCCTATGGTGAGTAATTTATTTCCATTAAGCTTTTGGTTAGCAGATATGTAGATTTTTTTGTTGTTTTTTGTCATGCGGGTATGATTTTATTAGGTTTTGATAGTGTTTATGCTTTTATGAATTAAGGTTGGTTAATGAGTTGGAAGTGGAAATGGTGGTTCTAAAGGCGTATGATGGAGAGGAAAGTGGAGTTTGGCGGTAGTGGGTTGAAGTTGGAACTAGAGAAAGATGATGGGTCAAATAAAATGTGCACCGAGTGTAAGGTATGCGATTAGGAGGCTTATTCGTGGTGTCTCGCCTTCACGAGAGGTTTGCTTTTTTCTTTGTTTGGTTTACTTACGTTTTGGGGAATTAATATTTATGGATGTTTAAATTGCTTGAGAGTGTTTTAACTTGCTTATTTGCTTAATTGTCGTGTGAATAGTTTGTAATTGCTTATTGCTTATTTTGTTAGGAAATGAGACATGATCTTAGCACACCAATATTATTATGAAAGTTTATAAAGTAATATCTAGCGGCCCTAGAAATAGCCGATGAAAGGTTTAGCTTTTTCTATTTATCTTTTGCATTCTACATAATGTCTAGACAAGAATACAGTCAACACAAAAAAGCTCCTAAGTTTGAGCTTCTTAAACCTGAACTAAATAGTTTTGCAAATCAATAAATGTTAACTAACAAACTGGAATGTTTGCTCATACATCCATACATAAATTAATTAGTTGTGTGTGCACCGACCAAATTAGAGAGTTTATTCCATAATTAGGTAACAAAATTAGACTATAGTAGAGAATTACCAGTTATAGCAAATACTCTAGCCAACATAATTTCATAGCAGACTAAGACTAAGACTTAGTGAGAGGGCTACATTACTATAGCAAATACTGGATTAATAAAATAAATAAAAGTATAGACATTCATAGGAATTAAGATGTGTGTATGCGCGTGCACGCGCACACGCGAGCACATACACACACATATGTATCTGCTTGCTTGCATATAAAGCTTAAGAAGTATGTAGGGCTGGTCATCGGGTCTAACCCGAAGCAAACCAGGTAGAACCAAAACCAAAACCAAAACCCAAATCTGTGAAAAGACTAAACCGAAACCAAACCTGATACAACTCAAGTCGACTTAGTTTTTTCGGTTTATTTGGTTGGTTTTAGTTTTAGACTATATCAAGCGAAATTCCAAAAAAATTGTAGTGCAACATCACTTTTTGGTGGGACACCGCACCTACAGTAGCAATGTAAAAGAATCGGTTTATTTATACTAACTTGCATTTTTCATTTGCACTTTTACGCTTACATTATAACACAAATACGTGAGTTATGATTCTAATATCTTCAAGGTTTCATTTTCACTTTTACGCTTACATTATAACACAAATAATTGCTTGAAAAACTGATGTGCTTATAATGGTGTTACGAGCTAATTTCAGTAGCCATGTATTTCATAAGTTTGGTTTTTCAAGTTATGAGCTTAAACTGAGTAAATTGGATAATTGGGGTATAATTAAGTTGGAATTTGGTAGTTTTGGTTTTTTAATTAAGTTGGAATTTGCGGTTTTTTGTGTTGGCATCAGGTAATGGGAATGGTGGCGAAGGAGGCATCACAAGGCCATTGTCCTGCATTTGTGTGTTGCGAGGTATTAGTTGCGCGTACCTTCATCTCTTATCTGTATCACTGTTGTAACTGAATATTTATGCACTTCCTACCTTTTTCAGTGACAAGCACATTACACACTTCCGGGCTGAGCAGGATATATAAACACAAAAAGGTACCAATTTGTTTATGCAAAGTTCTTGAAATTATGGTTTGATAT
>BQNB010033945.1:0-51952 GCA_026074375.1 Tanacetum coccineum
AAATTTTTTTGGAATTTTTCGAGAACTTTTTTAAAAAAAGTTTTCTTTTTATCATTCTCACGAATATTTGTCTTTTTATTTTAACCTTCCTCTAAATATATATATATATATAAGTCAACTGTTCTACTGACAAAAGGTAGCATACGTTGTTTACCCGGTCAAAACGCCTGGTCTATATCTTCAAGTACCATATGCGACCCCATGCGCCGTCACAACTCGATCAACAAGCGCGCTAATTAAACGAACTTACACATTTAGTAGTATTTAAACGAGACTGATTTAGTTAAATCTGATTTCGAAGAAAACTAGCATGCTAAAATTGGTTATACCAGTTGCATCGTAAAACATATGTCATTGGTTCAAACAAGCATAGTTGACCTCGCGCTGCTGCAAGGCGGGTTTTTTGTTTTTTTTATAAATTTTATGCATAGCATATTAAAAGGTGTTAAAGTTTTTTTGTTTTTATTTTTGTTTTTTAATGTTTTTAGAATTTTATTTGTGGCATATTAAAAGGTTTTTAGAATTTTGTTTTTGTTTTTGTTTTTTAATATTATTTTTGTTTTTTAATGTTTTTTAGAATTTTAGGGTAGAAGGCCTATTATTGCATTTTACATGCAACCGGATGTATCACTAACATGTGCAAAAGGTCGACAATCCAACAATATATCATAACATAGTGGACTACGAACATAAGCACGAACAATAGGGTAGAAGGCGTACCTGATACGATGTCTGCGATGGGAGATGATCGTCACAATTGCCAAGGCGTAGATATTTTTCTAGAAGTTTATCAGTCACCTACAACGTATAGATATAGCTATATAGGTACACAGTAACATTAAAATGGGTTGTGCTTTGGGCTGAAATATCTAATGGGCTAACCCAAGTAAAATGCAATAACAGGCCCGCATTAATACGTCGTCGTTTTATTCCGTCCATAGTATATAAACTTCCATACGCATCCTCCATATGGTATAGTTTTTTGATGTGATTTTAGTCACTTCTCACCACTTCTTATTTTAATTTACTTCTCACTGGATCTCTACTATATATATATATATATATATATCCTCTTTAATCATCATTTATTTTTGACCGACTGGAAGATAATATGCAAGATACTAGCAAAAATTCATACGCAATTTTGCCTTTCTCGTGTTGCTTGTGAGACCGACAATGCCAGTTTTCCGAAAACTTAATAATACAAAAGGTTTAAGTCATTAAATAGCCACCTATTTTCTCAAAACAGTCCATTGGGCTGTTGATTGTCTTGTTATTTGTTGAATCTTTAGTAGGGTGAATCCGGGAAAACCGTTGATTATCCTACGCGTGTTCAACACAAACTGAGCTTACCTATCTAGCCGTGTGATAAAGGGCTGGATAAGTCCCCGTTACAAACCTATTCACGGTAAGGATAGTGGTGGGAGAAAGCTCACAACCGCCTGTAAAGGATACTACTTTGACGTTTCAATGTTCGATATTGACGTCAAAAAACTATACCATATGGAGGATGCGTATGGAAGTTCTTCTTGGAATTCATGGAGTATGGGATGTGGTAGATCCGGGCTCAGACGATGCCAAGAAAAACAATATAGTTAAAGGTTTATTGTTTCAATCGATTCCAAAAGATTTGGTGTTACAAATCGAGAATTTAAAAACCGGGAAGGAGATGTGGGAAGCGATAAAAACTCATAACTTAGGGGCTGATCGTGTGAAGGAAGCGAGGCTTCAAACCCTAATTACGGAGTTCGAGAATCTGAAGATGTCAGATAATGATAGTATAGACGCATATGCCGTGAAGTTGTCGGGTATTGCTTCTAAGTCAACCACGCTTGAAGAAGTCATGTCGGAACACAAGCTGGTAAAGAAGTTTCTCACAAGTCTTCCTAGACGTTTTGTCCATATCGTGGTAGCCCTTGAGCAAGTTTTAGACCTTAAAACGACGGGGTTCGAGGATGTGGTTGGACGATTGAAAGTGTATGAAGAAAGAGTCAAAGAAGAAGATAAAGCAAACGATGCTCAAAAGAATTTGCTTTATGCTAGGACTGAATATTCCAATGGGAATAATTACTCAAGCGGAGGAAGATGACGTGGTTCGTACTCTCGAGATCGTGGTCGAGGTCGTGGTCAAGGACGTGGTCGGGGCAACTCTCAAAACCAAGGTCAACGTGACTCCTCGAAAAACTGTGAATATAATCGGCAAAAGGGTAAACAAAAGGAGCAACGTGATCTCTCACACATAAAGTGTTACCGTTGTGATAAGTTCGGACACTTTGTTTCAAGATGCCCAGATCGAAAACGAGACTACGAGGCAAACCTTAGTGAGACACATGAGGGAGATGTGAATCATGAGGAAGGTACATTTTTATGATGAACCATATTCAAGAAACGATTTTCATGAATGAAGAAGAGTATACTCCACCAAAGAGCGAGTTAAATACCGATGAAGACGATGTATGGTACTTTGACAATAGTGCAAGTAATCACATGACAAGTAATTACTCTTACTTTTCTGAATTAAATGAAAATATAACTGGACTTGTTAGGTTCGGAGATGGTCCGTGTGTGAATATAAAGGGAAAAGGCTCGATTTCGTTCCAATGTAAAAACGGAGAACAAAAATTGTTAAAAGATGTCTATTATATTCCTGCTCTTCGAAGTAATGTGATTAGTCTCGGACAAGCTACAATATCCGGTTATGATATTAGTATCCGAGGTGATTTCTTAACCATGCGAGATAATTGGGGAAGTTTACTTATAAAGGTCCCGCGTAGTGCAAATCGCCTTTATAAAGCTCAACTAAAAATTGGTAAAGAAGATACAAATGAAGTGGGACGGGAATCAGACGAAGAGGTCAACCCGCATAGCAGCTCGGTTACTGTTCACGAGACCAACCCAGAAGGTGAAGAAGACGAGCCTGATGGCACGCCAATCCCGATAGCTCGACTTGAGACAATATGACTATTGATTGCTCTCGCAGACGGGAAAGGATGGAAGATTCATCACTTGGAAGTGAAAACAGATTTTCTAAATGGTGATCGAAAGAAACTCGATACTACTTTAAAAGAGATGGGTTTTCTAAAATGCGTGCATGTAAAGGATGTCTATAGGAAGGTGCCCAATGGAGAATTTATCATTGTTGCGGTTAATGTGGATGATTTATTCGTGACCAGGACAAGCTTGGATCTCAAAATGATTTCAAAAGGAGAACGACGTCTCAATTTGAAATGTCAGATCTTGGTGGGTTAACTTATTACTTAGGTATTGAAGTCTCACAAGGAAAGGATTTCGTGGAGATCAAGCAAGAGAGATATGCAAGGAAGATCTTGAAAGAAGCTGGTATGGAAGATTGCAATGCAACTTTGTGTCCAATGGAACCGAGACTCAAGTTGTCAAAAGCAGAAGATGAACCAGAAGTTGAAGCTACTCAATATCGGACAATGGTGAGTTGCTTACGTTATCTTTTGCATACTCGTCCAGATTTAACGTACTCGGTTGGCATGGTAATTTGATACATGCAAAGTCCAAGAGAATTACATGCTCGTGCTATCCAGAAAATCCTACGCTATCTTAAAGGTACAACTTCGTTTGGAATTAAATACAAGTAGGGTAATGACATGAGACTGGTGGGATATAGCAGTCATAATGTTGATATTGATGATGGACAGAGTACTACTGGACACGTTTTCTATCTTGGTACATCGCCTATTACATGGTGCTCACAAAAGCAAACTACCATGGTGTTATCTTCAGCTGAGTTCATGGCAGCTACTGTAGCTGCGTGTCAAGCAATTTGGCTAAGGGAGGTATTGGTGGAAGTGACAGAGAATGAGCAGGTAATTGTTGAGCATGTATCCGGAGAGAACCAAAGAGCAGACCCGTTAACGAAGGCCTTGGCGCGCATAAGGTTCAAGGAGATAAGACCGTTACTTGGTGTGCAAGAGTTACCCTCTTCGACTCGGAAATTCAGGGGGTGATTGTTGGAGAATGTTTTAAATTTGGATATGGCTGCTAGGTGTGTTCCAGATAGATACCAGACTTCCGAGTTGGAGTGCAAGTCCAACTAGTTTCTATTCTATTAGTATTTATTGTATTAATGAAGAAACTATCTCAAAACTTCATTCGGTACAATGAGAATCCCTACCCTTCACGGTATATATAGACTAATCAATACGTATTAATAAAATGAAAAAACTATCTCAAAACTTCATTCGGTACAATGAGAATCCCTACCCTTCACGGTATATATAGACTAATCAATACGTATTAGACTATAACCAGGATTACATTTATTCTATTCTAAAACAATAAATACTAATAAAGTAGGAACTAGTTGGACTTGCACTCCAACTCGGAAGTCTGGTATCTATCTGGAACACGCGTAGCAGCCATATCCAAATCTCAGACATTCTCCAACAGTATATGCACTGAATTTATTACTTGCATGATACGTCTACTTTTGATTTCGTGCTAATATGGTATTGTTTTTACCAGTTACCTGTTGGTAACCTGCAAAAACTTATAATTTCTTATTTTCATACATTTTCGCCTGTTTTCATACGTTCATCCGTTTTCATACGTTTTCACCCGTTTTTGTAAGTTTTCGTCCGTTTTCGTACTTTTTGTCCGTTTTCATCCATTTTTATACGTTTTTATCCGTTTTGTACGTTATCATACTTTTTTTTACGTTTTCATATGTTTTCATCCGCTTCCATACGTTTTGATCCGTTTTTGCACGTTTTCGTCCATTTTCGTACGTTTTCACCCGTTTTATATGTTTTGTACGTTTTCATACTCTTTTTATGTTTTTGTACGTTTTCATCCGTCTTCTTACGTTTTCATACGTTTTCTTACGTTTTCGTGCATTTTCTCACGTTTTTATCCGTTTCATCCGTTTTTTACGTTTTCATACTCTTTCACATTTTTGTACATTTTCGTACATTTTTGTTTTCATATGTCTCCTTACGTTTTCATACGTGTTCTTACGTTTTCGTAGGTGTTCTTACGTTTTTATACACTTTAGTACGTTTTTGTACATATTTATACGTTTTTTTACGTTTTCACGCGTTTTCATGTGTTTTCATACGTTTTTTACGTTTTCTTATGTTTTCGTATGACACGTTTCCTTACGTTTTCATACCTTTTTATCCATTTTTATTCGAATTTATCTGTTTTTATATGGAGGAAAACGTATAATAACGTACATAAACGTCGTATAAATACGTATAAAAACGTACAAAAGATTATAGAAACCCAAGAAAATGTTCAAAAACATATAAACATACAAAAATGGGTAAAGATGGATAAAAACGTACGAAAAGGGAATAAAACATATGTAAACGTAAAAATTGTATGAAAACGTACAAAAAGTATGAAAATGTATAAACACGTATAAAAACGTTCAAAAATGGATAAAAACGTATGAAAACATAAGTGATCAAGTGATGGTAGTACGGGTTGTGATCAAGTGATGGAAAGTGTGTCAGCCAAATTAATTAAACTACCAATTATTGTTGTAACCTGGAATCACCTTCACTTCACCACTAGAGCAAGAAAAATAGAAAGGAGATATGAAGAATTTCAGAGAGAAGTTAGAGAGAGAAATAAAGAAAGAAAAATAAGAGATGGTTGATTACAAAAGTAAAATACAAATGAGACCAACACCGTCTTCACACTTGGAGATGGGTATTTATACCAACACTTGGACCGTGTGGTTTAATGCTAATGGGCCGGGCTCAGGATAACTTGGGCTTAAGCCCGCAACGCATACAATATTAGATTAAATAACGAGCCTGATATCCGTAACTAGCCTATTACAACATATATTAAATAAAGACCGAAGCTTCCTCGTTGAGTGACCGAGCTTCCTTGTTCGACTCAATATTTTGAGGCTAACAATCTCCCCCGAAGCGTGGTCTTGAACCTTGAAACGAGCTTCCTTGTTTGACTCAATATTTTAAGGCTAACAATCTTCCCCGAAGCTTGGTTTTTGATAGATTCCGAGCTTCCATGTTTACAGTCAGAACATGGTCTTGGGTTTCTTGGGATTGCTTTTACATTGAGTTCTTGAGTCTTGTTCTTGGTCTTTATCTTTGTTGTAGGCTTGTTCCTTCATGCTGTGTTATCTTTGATCTTGAGTCTTTTTCTTTTTGACTTTGACTTTAATTCCGAGATCTTTAAATCTTTTCCTTGTTTGTCTTGTTGTCTCTGCCATCTTGCGATCTTGTGTCTTGGCCAACATGCTCATACTATGCATCATCTTGAAAGCTTGCTAATAATCTCCCTTGACAATCATTGTCTTGATAATCTTGATAACTTTTAGGAAGATCTTGAATATCATAGTTTGCGGAAGTCTTTGTATTTAATTCTTGAGATTTCTTGATTCTTGAATCTTGATGCTTATAGTAAGTCTTTATGGCTTGAGTATGAGCATGTGGTAGTGAATTCGACTCTTCTGGAATGAGGCTGCAACACCGTCGTTTGTACCTGCATTTTAAAGTTAGTGATAAACAGCAATTATAGACGAATATGGCTTTGTCATTCGTCGAGATTCGGTTGCATTAACCTCCGGTTCCGTGAGGACCTTTTAACAGTGTAAATACTGTACCTGTGATCAGGTAGGTTCAATTTAGAAGAACCTCCTTGACAAGTTTTCCAGCTCAAAGTGTTAGATCCTCTAACGCGTATGCATTAGATTCACCGTACTTGCTTGTTCTCAGTATCGGAACGTCTCAAAGCAGACAACATGATATGAGTGAATCAGATAGTTACTATCTTTCTGATTAAGTCGTCAATTCATTTTACTGGAACAAGTTTGATTCACATTGAATCTCACCATTGTTTCTTTCCAGTTGACACAAGTTTGATTCATATAGAATCGCACAAGTCACCTACCCTTCCGAGAGCTTGTATTTGATGATTGGCTCAAGCAGGATTTCCTATCTTTACAGTGAATACTTAAGTATCACTCGGATGTTCTGGCAAAAAATCCAAGGATAATGCGTAGGACTCTAGTTAACAGCTTGTGAACTTATTGATGTTCACAGTGTTTGTCTATGGAATGTGTCCTAATGAGATTATTTATTTGAATATTTGGCTCTAGGACTCGATTAGTGCTTTTGGTTATAGTAATCAGAGGCTGTTTGCCCCCCCCCCCCCCCCCCCCCCCCCCGTTTTTTTAGAGCAGATGCCACCTATTCAATATCAACAATTCGGAGTGAGATGTTCAATAGATAACGTGTGTATCTCCTGACAAAATGAGGACAGTTTTCTGTGAGAGAAAACTCGATTGAGCTGGGGAGGGTTGTGCATTGCATCACTGGGTCCATGATGTCATTCTTCAATATCAGAATTCATCTTTATGAAAACCGATAGATTGTGTATTGACCGGGTTTCTGCCTTAAGTGTGTGGAGGGCTTCTTTCTTTTCACCCTTTATCCATACATTTCTTTTTCATTCTTCAACCCCTTCAATGCTTACCAAGACGTCATTACTAACACTTTGTTGTGCTTGTTCCAGTGTTAGCTCAATCTTAGTCGGCATTATTCCCTTATACTCATTCATCTCCAATCATACCTAAGGACTGCTATTTCTAACTATGGAGTGTCCTTGGGTAGATCCCTCCGATTCTGGTTGGATCATAGGACTAATACCTAACCTAACCACCTTATGACTTTAGAATCGTCGTGAATTAAGATGTTGTTGGGTATGAGATCGTAACCATAAAACCTTTTCTGAGGAGTATAAAGCACTATGAGTCGTTTAGATCACTTATTATTTTCTAGATCACATTTTAATTACATTTCTCCCCTTATTTTAAATACTAATTCACTTAGTTTTTGAAATACTAGGTGATTGAAATTTGACTTGAAAATTCTGTGGGGAGAAAATATTATCAGCATGAATTATGTGAAACTTTTCTTTGGCTCCCCCTTAATTTCACACATATGACACCAATAGAGAGAATATAATTATGACTTTGGAAATTCTATGTGAAATTGAGTTTGAGCTACTTGTATATGTTTTAACAAAATGAGTGTTTAAATATCATTAACATTTTAACAATTTTCATTTGTTTACACATTTTTTAAAATGTTTTAGACACACAAAATAGACATGTGAGTATGTGCCTAAACACATTAAAACTTGGTTTTAAACGCTCCCACTCAAAAACCGATTCACTTATAAAAAATGATTCGACTTTTGAAAGATGCATGAGGAGGGAGTGTCGAACACACAGTTTTAAAAGATTTTGAAGAACCTTTTGAGAAATTCTTAAAAAATTATGTTCAACGTGTTTTCAAAAAACCAATGTTACTTGAGGTCAAAAGACTTTGAATGTCTTTTGAATTGACTTTTTATGTCAGCTTAAGTCCGAGACGTTATTATCTTCTCGTTGTGAGAATAAATGTACATGATTGCACACTTTCCTTTATTTAAAGACCAGGTTGTTATTTGTCATTTAATAACAAGCCATGAAGAAAAATAGAAATGACATGTTTCGAAAGCATTTAAAACTCCTGCTCGAACTTCATTTACACGCCCGTGTCGATATTAATCAACATTTCTAGGTACGTAAATGTTATCGATTCCAAGAGACATGCCGAGAAGATTCTTTTTGGAAATTTTCTGTTTTTCTGATTTTGTATTTTCTTTTTGAGATTTTTTAATGTTGTATTTTTCTTTCTGAAATTTTATATTTTTGTATTTTCTTTTTCAAAAATATTTTCTAACATAATTAAAAATGAAATGTTTATACAAAGAAGATGTTGATAGGATATTTACATTAGATGAACCCTTTAAAGAGATGGGTTCAGAAGCCATTGAAGTACCTGCACTCAAAGAAGAAAAGTTTGCACAAATAGTAGTGTTAGGATTATGTGTTTTCTTTCCTAATGGTGACGCACTATCATTCGTGTTGTAGCGAGTTTCAACTGACTGTTTAATAGGAATCCACTTAAGACCAACTTGAGTAAAGATTCTACCCGTTGGTTTCCATGTAAGACCAGATCTAGGAGGCGTTGTTTTCAGATACACATTGGAGGACTTATTTGGAGAAAACCTTTGTCCTATGGGGATCTGTCTACCATGATTCTTAGAGTCGCTTTTCTTTTCTACGGGTATATATCTCTTTGTTGTCTTATGGGATTGTGCATGCTTTTTCTGTGCTGAGGCACGAGAATTCACCTTTGAGAGGTATTTTAAGATGCACTCATCGTGATTTGCACTGTAAATGCACTTTTTGCATGTAGGACATGCCAAGTCTTTTGACTTCAAGAATGACTTTTGATTCCTAGGTGGTTCTGCTGTGTTAACAGTTCTATTCGATACACGACTACTCATGGATGGTGGCCAATTCCTAGGTTGTTGATTAAAGTTCCTAGGTTTCGGTTTGTTACCATTAGCAGTGTTTGGTAATCTAGCAGATTATTGCACACTAGATTTGGTATTCAAGGCTTTGTCTTTTTGAAGTTATGCCTTTTTCTTAGCTTCCTTTAGGTAGCAGTTATGTACCATGTCATTTGAGCCTACAGATTCCTTTGGTGACTGAAATGACACATGCTTTGGGCTATTCCTAGAAGGGCCAGGTGCATTCACATCATAAGGCTTAGCAAAAGACGATTTCCTAACTTGAGGCCAAGAATGTGGAGTGACTGGTTTTGTCAAATCATGCGACACACCAACTTGGGAGGCAATCCTATGTCTTGGCAATTGGGATCGTTCAGATTTATACGCAGTTGGTTGTCTTACCACTGGTTGATTTCTGATTGGTTGCAAAGGCGGTTTCCCCAAGATTGATTGTTTTTCAAAATTAGTGTCCACACCCTTTCCTTTGTTCTTCTCAATGAGTTTCTTTAACTCACTTATGGCAATGTCCTTGTCTTGCAATTGAGCTTTCAAATCTTGTATTTCAAAATATTGTTCACGCTCTTTCAGAAATACATTTGACGCTTTTTCTTTGCAAACTGTGTCATTTTTTATTTGTTCTTGACATTGTTGTAAAGCAAGTTCAAGAGAAATCGAGTGTTTTTCTAATTTAGCAAAACTTCGTGAGAGCTCATTATAAACTTCTTTACTAACAGTTTCAGTTTGTTTAGAAAGCTTTTGTGCAAGACATTCACATTCTTTCACTTTATGAACATATAAGCATTGCAATTCAGTGTGAGCATCTAAATCAGATAACGAATGCAAATAAGAACACATAACATCATTAGACACACATTCTTGCAAAAGTATATCATACATGTTTGAAAATTCTGCTTTATCAAATTCAAGTTCGTCAATTTCTTTTTCAAGGGATTCAACGTACTTTAAACCAACATGTATTTCTTGCTTAAGTTCATGAACAAATGCGAAACTATCATTCTGTGTCTTTATGGAAAGAGGCATCAAACATGTTTTTATTAGCACTTCCATGTCAAGAGCAGTTGGGGCACGAAAATGATCATTTGAATGTTTTACCCAAGCTTGATTGACAAGTTCTCTAAAATGATTTATGTTGTTCGTCATGACATTATATGCTTGTCTACTTTTGCTTATTGATTTGGACACTGGTAAGAAATCGATGTTTTTGAAAATATTTGGTTTCGTTTTCACAAAAGATTTTCTCTACATTTTATTCCTTACTTCATTTGCATGTGCTAACTGAACAAGATATTCCTGTGTCGGGGGTTTGAAAATTTCATAAAGACTATTTAGTTTTGTGTAGTCATAAGGTCGCACTAAGTCTTTATTCAATTTTGATCGACTCTCTCTTTCAAGAGTCAGAGTCTCTTCCCTATTGGGGACGAGTCTGTTTACAGGATCACATTGGTCATGTGGGATCTCATACAAACATGGTTTCTCAGACTGAGCCCTTTTAAGGTACAATGGATTTTCAAAGGTAGGTCTACCATTAAATGTTGGGCCTTTGGGTGCTAACATATGAATGGTTTGGATTGATTGATTCCTTTTGTAAACAATTTCGTTCAAAAAATTTAATTGCTTTTCCATTGAAATCATTTTGTCAATGTCTTTTTCTTCCTTAAGTTTCAAATCCGTTATAACCTGTGTTTTCTCTTTGACAATACCTTCAAATGTGACTTTGTTAAAAGACTCTGTTTGACTAACTCATCATGTTTCTCTTTAACAACTGAATTTTCATAGGCTTTAACTTTTAAACCTTCTTTTATGTCAATATCTTTTTGAACTAATAGTCCTAGAGTTTTATTTAACTTTACGTTCAAGTTTGTCATAGTCACCTGTACGATCATTAAAGGCCATGTACTTCTCAAGCTCAGTCTGTTTATTTTGAAGTGCAACTAGGCAACTATCCCGAATACTATTAGACTCCCCCAGGGTTCTACTAGTCTTCGCAAGAGTATATTTGCACTCTTTCAATTCTTGAGTCAATGATACGTTTGCTTTCTTTAATTGCTTTTGAATTGTTTTATTTTCATCAATGTCACGTTTTAAATTTGCAATTAAATTGGCAAGCGCAACACGCTCATCATCACATTCTACAACATTATGGTCAGTCTGAATTTCATTATCACACATATCCGGTGAATCAGGAATGACATTGCTATCAACCTTTTCCACTACACATGTGTTAATAATGCATTCAGGTTGCTAAGAATGTTGTGTGTCAACAGCAAACACATTATATTCAGCAGTATATGGTACCTCAACCATTAATTTTGTGTCATAGGAAGGTCTGATGTCCGTATCATCCCCAGAAGTGCTTTTGTCATTGCATTCATTCCTTGTCCTGCTGCTTTTATATCAAGATGTGTTGCTTTGATTCTCTAATCCTTGATCATTCTCTTTGTCTGATACAATCCTACTGTAGTCTTTTTCTCCCGAACTAGCATCCGATGCTTTAACCTTTTGAACCATGCACTCTTGAATTTGCAACTTTCTTTCATTCAACCTTTTCAACCTATTCTGTATCTCTTGTTCATGACGTGCTCTTTCAACAATACATTGCTCAATGGAGTCTATGTTTTGAATTATTGCTTCCTTAAAGGTTTGAGGTTCCATTTGAGTGTAGTGTTTGAAGTCTCGTCGTGTTTCCAGATCATATGAATTATAATTGGAAGGCTCTAACACTTTTGAATGTATGAACTGGTCAAACTGCACTTTGATCACACGTAGATCAGAATTGGAATCCTTCTCGTGAAGTGTTTCTTTGTTGAGTCGCCTTTCCAAATTCTTCATGTTTCGAGATAACACAGACTTAAAAGTTCTTTCGTCTGCCTTAAAGAGTCGGTGAAAAGCATCTCTAAACCCGTAGTACATTGAGTAGTTGGAACTTGAGAGATGCTGAATTGTTGTTTGGAGTGCATTTAATTTGTTTAAGGAGTTTTCTTTTAAAATCTTTGCATGCTTTTGCAGTTGTTGTATCTCTTGTTCCTCTGATCCCGAACCGTGAGTAAAAATTATCTTTTTTTTTCCATTGTATCGTGAATTGTGAAGTGAAAAATGATTTGATGATCTTAAGTAGGTAAAGTGATTGTTGTTGTGAATTGAATTCAATTAACGTTCACGAGATTTTACAAATCTATGATTTAAACCGAGAAAACACGTGAGTATTTCGCGGGATTTTACTAAATCAAAAAGAAACCGTGAATGTATAATTGTTGTTGTCGATGAATCGGTGTTGACGTTAAGGTACTTGAGCTTAATTAACGATTATTAGAAAAAAAACTTGAAATAAGGACTAATGATGTAATTAATTAAAACTAGAGGGGCTAAATGATTAAAAATACTATAAGTAAAAAAAATCTTGAAAACAAATAACTAAATATGAAAATGTTTTGAAAAGTAAAGGTTAAGATTAAAAGAGTTGTAAGGGCAAAGGGCTAAAAGTAAAACTTTGAAAAACTAAAAGTTAAAAATAAAAACTGTTATGAAGTTGAGGGGCCAAAGTTGCAAATTGCGAATTATAATAAATAAGAAAAGCGTTTCCCTCTTTTTTTTCTTTATCTTGTTCGTTTGAAATTTTATAAAACATGGTACGAATGTAAATCTTGTCTCGCGGAGTCGTACGGTTATCGACGGTGAAAAATGAATATACTACGTTGATCGAAAAGATGTCACGATCACGATGGTATAAGTGAAACGTCCCGTAGTGCACCGTCACTCGAACTCGAAAAACCCGAAACGACTTAAAAACGTGAGATTTTGTTTCCGTGAACTTGTTAAATCGGTTCCCAATGCTTTTGAGTAGTTCGGTTTCAACTACAAACCTAGTTGTTCGGTTAAACTAGAAGCCTAGTTGTTCGGTTGACACTAGAAGCTCAGTTGGTTGACACTAGAAGCTCAGTTGATCGGTTAACACTAGAAAACAAGTTGTTCGGTTCTCCAAAGGAAATTGGTTGTTCGGTTGTCACTAAGTCAAACAAGTTGTTCGGTACTCAAAGAAATCTAGTTGTTCGATTCATTAAGAAAAATGAGTTGTTCGGCTCACAAAGGTTTTGGTTGATCGGTTGTCAAAGTTGTTCGGTTCCACAAGACTCCAAAACGTACAACCGTCCTCTCGTCTTGTCTTCTATGGAAACCAACAAAAAACCAACGGACAATTAAGCTAAAAGTGCGGATCTATGTCTCTACTTGTTTTTCCAAACGGTGAGGACCACAAAATAATCTCAAACAAAATAAGCTTTACAAATAAGCTCTTAAATAATCCTTAATAAGCTATGAAAAGCAGTTTTAGCACATGAAAGCCACGAAAAGAAAATTACTACAAATGAAACTACTAAATACGTGTGTTAACAAAGTTGATAGCAACACAAAAAATAGTAAAACAACTGTAACTGGTTGAAAGATGTTTGAAGAAAAAGCAAAAGTCTTATGAGGAAATTAAAAAAAAAAAAATACAAACCACGTATCTAGTTTCAACTTCATGAAATGAAAAAGATACGGAGTAGTGTTTTTAATAAGAATGAACAGTAAGCCCAAAAACTTTTGTGATAGAAGTATAGCCCACGAAAATTTGATTTAACAGCAATATGAATTTGAACGAAAATGTTTTAGAGTTTTTACGACAAAAAGAGAAGAAAAAATAATAAAAAATAGAGAAAAAAATAAGCCGAATAAGCTAGACTAATAAGCACGAATAAGCTCACAAAAAAAAAAAAACACCACAAAATCACTAAACCCACCCGTGGCGAGTGATACCAAATGTTGTAACCCGGAATCACCTTCACTTCACCATTGAAACAAGAAAAATAGAAAGGAGATATGAATAATTTTAGAGAGAAGTTAAAGAGAGGAATAAAGAGAGAAAAATGAGAGATGGTTGATTACATGAGTAAAATACAAATGAGACCAACACCCTCTTCACACTTAGAGAGGGGTATTTATACCAACACTTGAACCGTGTGGTTTAATGCTAATGGGCCAGGCTTGAGATAACTTGGGCAAAAGCCCGCAACGCATACAATATTAGATTAAATAACGAGCCTGATACCCGTAACTAGCCTATTACAACATATATTAAATAAAGACCGAAGCTTCCTCGTTGAGTGACCGAGCTTCCTTGTTCGACTCAATATTTTGAGACTAATAATTATACTAAGAAAGCGATAAAATGGCTGTGATTGTGATTAAGTGATGGAAAGTGTGCTAGCCGAGTTAATCCTACCATGTTCTGATAATTTCCGTTTACTTAGTGCAATGATCTAGATTGTTTAGGTTAGTGATACATATTTGTAAATACGACTAGATGGTCACGGTTACCTTATACTATAAGTGTTTATCTCTACTTTTGGTACACCTCTAGAAATATAATACACGTACCATATTAGCAGGGAAAACAAGTTTTCATGTATCATATTAGCATGTTTATGAAAGTTCACGTAACATATAGGTAGTTTTTTCTGTACACGTATCGTATAGGTAAATTTGAGAAAGTAAGTGTCTATTTAATGGCTTAAACCCTAATACAAATTACACCAATTACAATAACAATGGAAAGTTGAAACATGACACTAGATGGTGATTCATCTAATCTTCTTACAGGCTTATATCGTTCAAATAGGTATACATTTTGAGGTAGCCAGAGAAAGGGTTTAAAAATGGTCATTCGGTTAGGTCATGTACATTTGAGTCGAATGCTCTCTTCTCCCGGATAACCTGGACATGGAAAATCTCGTTTATTTACCCCTATACACATGCAAAACAAAGAGGCTTACTTCCCCTCCGCAAGCATATGGTAGAAAAGACAAGACGAATTAGTTTATTAATTAACACATAGTGGAATTAATGGGACTTGAAATTTGGTAATCTATATGCAAGTAGTTGTTCATGCAAGAGTTGACAATAATTAATGTGTATGCAATTATGCAGATGCAGATCTACATTTTGAGATTTACTGCACATGTATAATGTAACACCCCAAAACCGGGTTTTAGATATTTTATTACCAGAATGCCAGCGTAAGTTTGACCACGACTTTATAAGTTTGAGTGTTTTTGGTTAGTCAAACTATAAGTATAAATATCATGTAAATGATTTTAGAAAGTATTATGTGGCCCAAGTATTAAAGAAAAGAACTTGAGGAACCCTTCTTGTTAAGTAGTGAAACGTTATTTTACCACAGGGACTAAATGTGTTAATATGTCAAACTTAGTGGAAATTACCTAAATGCCCTTGCGGCTATCTTATAAAAGTTCCAGGGAGATAATACTCCCTCCATTTGAACGTGTCATCAATCAAAAAGCAAGAGGTGTTAATGAGTTCTTCAACTTGAAGAAATCTCCACAAGATCATAACCGTTAACAAGATTTTAGCAAGAATCAAACAAGGGTAACGAGGCTTGAATGGTATCAAGAAACAAGAAAATTCAAGAGTTTATGTGTTCTTTCTCATATCTCAAGTAAGTAGTAAATGAGTGATTAATCATGATTTTAAGCTATGGGTAACAAGGGGTTATGTTTAATAAGTGTTTTACATGTGGTTTACATGGTTATAAGATTAATTCAATGATTATGGGTGTTTGGATATGCGTATGATCATACGGGGATTTTCATGGGTGCATGTTAAATATCATGTTATGATGATTATTAGTATTAGATAACTAATGTTTTTGTTAGTTTCATGGGTTATGATTATTAAGCTATCACATGAACTATTGAGAAATTTAAGATTCATGGCTATTGATTATGGGATACTAATAAGAGGTTTTGATGAGATTATGTTAGGATCAGATTAGGAGGTGTTTGTGATGATTTAGGAGTTAACCCAAACATCCTTGATGGTAGAACATGTGTTATATGATGTTAATTGACTTGCGTTACCCATGTTAGAAAGACCATAAAAGATTGATAGTAGCTCGTATTGACTCATGGCGAGACTTTTCGAAAAGCCCCAAGTGTCTACTGTTATGTTTAGAGTGTTGGCCGATTCAGAGGTTAAACGGGTTAAAAGTGAGTTTTAGTTCAACATGACAGATTATGAAATGTGTAGCAATCACATTTTTAAAAATCCGTATAAAATCAACCGTAGCTCCATTTGAAGTGTGGCTTAACTTTTTGGAAAGGGGAAATAGTCTACTTTCTGATGTATATGGCCTCATGATATGATTATAAGTCAGTCAAAAAGGGTCATTGCAGGCTATTGTAAAATGACAACAATGTTTTGCAAAGTATCTTGATGATTATTAAATAATATGATGTTTTTGCAAGTTACAGGTGATTATATGCTATGATAACTTAAGTTCTCACCCTATATGGTTATTAAACATGTTATGAAAGTATAAAACGAAGTGGTAAGACTTGGTAAGCTTAGCTCGTTCGCGAGCATACTAGCACATGTTCGACATGATTTGTCTTAGTTAGTTCACGAGTTCTTAATCATGCTCGTGTTGTCCATAACTAGATTTTCATGTCATGTTTATGTGTTAGATATGTGTTAATATCCTTTGTGTGCATCTATTATGATTTATGTAACGACCCAAACCCGCTCCGGAGAGTAGGCCGAAACGTCATAATCATGGTGTCATATCAAAGCATAATAAAGGCATAAAGTCATAAATGATAACATAGAACAAGGTGGAAAGCCGGAATCAAACATCGGCTCCCGATTATGAGATCAACATGAATAACGTAAAAGAAGTCTAAAGGACTAAAACATGTGTCCAAGATAGTATAGCACATCAAAGTGTCTGCGATAAAAAGAAAGGAAGCTAAATGGTCACTTCCTAAGCACACACTCTCTCAAGCCCAATCTCCCTCTAGATACCTGCCGTATAAGAAAGAGAAAGAAATACGGCTGAGCATAACGCTCAGTGAACGAATATAATAACAATGTAAGTAATAAGTATGAATCCTGGATAATAAGTATAAAGCAGCGGAAAGATCATAAGTGTCATGAGGAAACCTGGAGAATACGTCATGAAGGAATAGGAAATAAACATGTAATACATGGTAACGTGAAGTCAAAGATGTCATGAGATATTGATTCGCAGTTTTATACACGTAAAATATTTATAAAATATAATACTTTTAAAAGAGTAATTAAGAAAATTACCAAGTCACCCTTGAAAATAGAGGGGCTGCTCTAACATGTAATAGAAGGGGTGACCTCTTTATAATATGGGTTGGAGGGATCAGCTCCAATGTGATGGGTCCCTCCACCAATGTAGTGCACACACCAACAATCACCATGAACGTGTAAACATGTAAACTAGGCATCACCCATACGCTCTGGAAGCATAATGGCCAAAAATGAAATATAATTTGGTAAACATGAAAAGGGACGCCGCGTGAATCACTCTCAACGCGAAAGAGTCGTGTCAAGGTGCCTATGTGTCACGGTCATGGTCTTAATTAAATTTAACTACCTCTATGACTAGGTGTGTAAGACATTAATCATGGTCATGCGTATATATAGCTGGGCAATTAGAATAAGTCATGAAATCAAACATGTAAAAGGATCATGGCAAAAGACACATAAAAATAGGAAGCATAGCTGTTCTGGGGATGATCATGAAAAGAATGAATGTCCTTACTGAAAGGACGGAATATCGTATCTTATGTCCCAGCTTAGTATCGAAATAAGAGAATGGATAAGAGATGGAAGCTACCTCCTGCTTTAATGCGATCTAAATGTTAAAAGGGACTTATATAAGTACTGTTCATGATTAAGGTACTTTTCCTTTTTAGTATCTTTCTATTTTTAGTAACTTTCTATAATTAGTCATTGATCTCCTTGATTTGTACGTTCCTGATGATTAACATATTCTATGATTATTATGTTTCTGTTTAGTATTCTTGTTATATTGGTACTTTCCAAAATAGCAGCTTCTAATTATAGTATGTTTCCAAATAGACTTTTCCTTATTTAACATTTTCATAAATGATAAACTTACCTGATTTTAATAAGTTACCTTAATTAAACTTCCAACAATAGTCTTTCTAAAAATAGGCAGGTTTTCTAAATTTAAACTTCCCAAAAATAGACTTTCTAAAAATAGCAGGTTTCTATAAATAGCAGGTTTCTATAAATAGCAGGTTTCCATAATTAGCATGTTTCTATAATTAGCAGGTTTCCATAATTAGCATGTTTCTATAATTAGCAGGTTTCTATTTCTGTATTTACAATCCAAATCCTTGATCTTACATAATTTACGTAATTAGCCCTTATAATATCAAATATAGCATTTTCATACTTAATACTTTAATTACTGATCATACCTTGTACTTTTCATAATTTACACTTTTAGTCCCTCAGTTTTAAATACAATTCGAATTATATATATATTATATATAATTAATCATGTTTAACCCATAACAATTATCAAATGACAATTTATACCCTTCCACTTATTTTTCTCAGAATCTATACATTATATTAACATGCCATAATCAGCCCCAAAGTTTCAGAAATTACAAAAAACCCCCTTATACTTTTAAAACACAAATCAGGTAACCAATAAATGTACAAAAACCTATTTAGAATTTTCTCCAATAATTACATAATTTTTCTACATTCATTAGAATGTATTGGACCTGGGAAAAATATAAAAACCCTAACCCTAATTCGTTTTCCAATTTATTTCTTCATTTCTTTCATAATTCGAAATCGGCAAGAATTAAAAACTCCACAATAATTATTTCGAGTTCCTCTAAAAATTATTTAGCATTTTATCTGACCTATACATGATATATACAAGCTGAGAAAAATATAAAATCATTGGTAATAATTATTTACATGCCGATTTCATTTCTTGCTAAAAATTAGGGTTTAGAACATGATTAATCTAAATCGACCCCTAGATCATGCCTAATAATTTTTCTCATGAACATACTGAATTAACATGATGAAACTTGAGTTATAAAAATACCTTTGACAATTGTTGATGATTTTATGAATTTATGAAGGATTTTCGAGTCAATTGAGTACCATAAATCAAACCACACCTTAACCCAATGAACCAGCAATTTTCCTAGCTTCCCTTGATCTCCAAGAACCCTAGAAAAATCGTTCCTTGCCTTGAAAAAATTATGGAGCCGCCACTTTAATTGTTTAGGGTTTTGGAAATGGTTTTTAAGATATTTACAAATGAAAATTGTATATAAAAAGATATACAACATAAAATGCCGAGATTTTGGGTATTTCTAAGGGATAAAATCAGATTTAATTTTGCCTAAAAATATTTTATAATTTCCCTATTTTATTTAAAATATATTTTATATTTCCCTATTTTATTTAATATTTAATTGTATTAATATAAGTAATTAATTTTAATTATTTCGGCTCAAAAATTACATATATATAATAAATAATTTATTTTTTCTTGCATAATATAGATATTTTAATTCTTATATAATTTGCATACTTGTACATTGATGTTACTTAGAATTTATAAACACTTGATTGAATTTTTATTCTGCTTATTATCTTAATTTTATGATATTAGGGGTGCATTTTGGCATAATTTTGCACTTGTCTGATTTTAGGGTCTTTACAAATTCTTCCACTTTTATAAAAGAATTTAATTCTGTCCTCGAATTTCTTAAAACATGATACACTGAAAAATGAATACCAGATCATGGAGGGAAATGAGGAATAAGAAGTCGTTATAGAATTCCTGGTCTCCCAAGTGGCTCTTCCCGCTCGGGATTATTCCTCCAAAGGTATTTTGACAAAAGGGCCGTCTTGTTCCTCTATGACTCTGTCACCTGACTGGTGCTAGAATAGACTCTAGGCTCTTCCGTGTAGATAAATATCACGGATCTGAACGAATGGATAAGAGATAACGTGAAGTGGATGATACTATGTAAACCTTGGAGTAATGATACATGAAACACCATTATGAACATGAGATGCTGAGGAGGTAAAGCCAAATGATAGGAAATCACCATACTCTCGAGCAAGAATCTCAAAGGTCTTATGAAACGGAGGACTAACTTGCCCTTGATACCAAAACGCCTGACTCAACGTGTAGGTGATACTTTCAAGAAAACATGCCTCACCCGGCTGGGTGGAACTCTATGCTCTGCGATGTCTGTTGCGTAATCTTCTGACGAGTTTGAGCTTTCCCTTAAGCTTTTCCTGCGACGGCGTCTTTTCATTAGTCACCTCAATCATCTCCGGACCCTCAAGATTACGTTCAATCCAACCTAGATTTCCCAACTAATAGGAGCACGGGACATTTCCTACCATACAAAATCTTGAAGGAGGCATTTAATGCTCGCATGCCAACTGGTTATTGTAGGCAAAACTCCACTCAGACATATTTAGTCATCCATTTTCTTGCCCATTCTAAAGCACATGAACGTAAATTTCTCTAATGTTTGAATGTCCGCTCTGGATTGGTCCGTCGTCGGCTTCAGGGAATGAAAAGTGTTCTTAAGATGTACTTAACTTAAGCCTGGTTCCCAGTTTCTGTAACCTTTCGAAACGAGACGTGAAACGTGGATCTCTATCTGACACCGATCGCCTATGATGGTGTGAGTAACGTGTAATCGAACAATTTCTTGTCTGGAACATTTTCGCTATGTTACTAACGGGGGTAATCTTACGAGTAGGACAGAAATGTTGCCGATTTTGGCAAAGTTCTTATCATTCAACCCAGTTAGCATCGTGCTTCCTCTGAGTACGTTGGGTTATGGTAAACCAAGGTAACAAAATCATGGATATTTGTTTTGCACTTCTTAACAGGTTTCTTAAGGTTGCAATAACACACTTGCACGTTGGTGTTCAATCTTAACTGCCTGACCATGTTAAGCACTTGACAACAAACGTAAGCACAATCGGCCTTTCATAACTCTCACCAAAAAAGTGTTGCTTGAGATCGTTGTTACATCTTCGTCGACCCTGGATGAATCGAATATTGGAGAACTATGAGCCTCGGTCATCAAGGCTTCTCGAAGTGTGGATCATCGAGGTACGCATAATTTAGTATCCTGCCATAAAAATGCCCATGTCATCAACGCGGAAACTCGGTTTGTGATCAATTATTCTGAATAATTGCCCAGTTTTCTCCGTCATCCTCTGAGCTGTCTTGATCTGCTGTAATTAGGTTTAGGCATCAACCCATCAGACTAGCATAGAAACCATTCTGTCATGAAACACATAATTTCGATATCCAAAACGATAAGAGAAGGTAAGATAATTCTTCTTCCCTTTGATACCAGCATATATTCCGACTTCCTACTCAAAGCCTCATGCCACCACATTTGCATTTACCCGGATGGTACTGAATGTTTGGTGTCTAAATCCTTCAATAAACTCCAACCAACGCCTCTGTCTCATATTTAATTCTGCTGGCGTGAAGAATATACTTAATGGCTCTTATGATCGGTTTAAAAATTTCACTACGATCTCGCCATAAAGATATGTTTCTCTAAATTTTTGGAGGAGGCGGATGACATAGGCTGCTAACTCTAGATATGAGTAGGATAGTTCACCTCATAAGGCTTTAGTTGTCGTGGAGGCAGAGGCAATCACTTTTCCCATGCTGCCATGAGTACAAAACAAGACCTTTTTAGAAGCATCACTGTAAATCTGTAATCACCTGAAACCAGATGGGAGAGTAAGAATAGGCGCAGAAAGATACCAAACGATGATTAAGTTCTTTCAAAGCTCTTTTCCGCTTCTTCGTTTCCATACAAACTTTTGCCTTTCGCATAAGATTAGTTAAGGGTATGGCTAATCGTGAGAAAAGAAACCCTCTACGAATCTGCGGTAATAACTGTAATCAAGAAATAACTCCGTTACTTCGGTCACAGCGTCGTCTTGGCTCCATTGGTACAAATATTGGATCGATTGGTTGGAGGTGACACCAGAACCCTGCATTATTTTCCTATATCAAAACTTAGATGCCTCATCCTTCGAACGGATTATAGTGTTCTTCTGCTGAAACAATGTGAACCAGAAATGCCACCCCTTACACAACCAAATTCGCCACTTAGAAAGTGGGCATATATACTTTCTCCTGTCATAAATTCTGTTAGAACAGTGCGGAGATGCTCCTCGTGTTTCTTCTTTAGACTTAGAGAAGACCAGAATATATCATGAACACGATGACGGAATTGTCAGGATTCATGAAAAACTCGGTTCATCGTCATAAATATTAGCTGGAGCATTCGTCGAGACCAAAAGGCTTATAACCAGAATTCATTATTGAAAATAAGTGGGCGAAAAGCTAGATATTGGAAATGGTCCTGCTCTTTCACTCGAAACTGTTGGTAACACAGATCGTAAAATCATCTTGGAAAAAAATGTTAAGCGCCCTGTAAGCTGTTCAAATAAATCATCTTTACGTTGGTAAGAGGGATAACGAATTATGAATGTGATCTTGTTCAATTCACGGTAGGTGATACATAATCTCATGCTAACGTTCCTTCTTTCTTAGACAAACAGGGAACCGGTTGCACCCATGGCGATACACTCGGTGCGAATAAAATACTCGATCCAACAACTCCTGTAATGATCCTTCACTACTTTTAACTCTATCGGTGCCCATTGCGATAAGGAGCTTTGGAGATCAGGCTCAGCTCGGGAATAAGCTCAATTTAACTCAACATCGCGAATTGGATGGAATTCTGGGATGTTCTTTGCGAAATACTGTTTCACTGGAATCGTAAAATACAATCTGATGGCTCATGAAATTGAAGAAACGTTCAGAATGTCGTGTCTTGAATGGTAGCCAGAAAACTTCACAGCCATGCAGATAGTTAGGTACTGTGCTTTTAAAGCGAAAATGATTTTTCATAGATTTTTTTTTACCGCCGGTAAGGAACCTGATACAATAAATTCAGGAGCATGAATATCGCCCGAATATACATTGACTGGGATGACAGTCAATCGTAGCACGGTGTGCTGCTAACGTCCAATACCCAGAATTATGTCAAATTCAACACATATAAATCCAGGGAAGTGCATTAACTGAAGAATCTTGTCAACGAACTGTAGAGGAAGTTCTCTTATATACATGGGTAATACGTGTGAGGTGTCTTTCATGGCGTGGATATTACATAATTACATGATCAAGTAATATAGGTGTCAGTGGAAAACATGAAGCAAACTTGGTAGATATCACAGATTGTGTCGCACCCGTATCAAATAAACTAAACACTGCACGTCCGAATTTAAATAATGCACCCAGAGATTGTACCTGAAGTTATTTGGGCTGTTCCTGAGTAAGTGCAAAGCATGGCCTGATGCGTCTGGCTTCTTGTCAGCAATGACCAGCCCCTATAAAGCCCCAATCACAATTAAACGAAACTATGCACTCAGTGTTTCTTGTCTGCAGTCCCCGCTGAAGATATGACCAGCCTGGCCACATTTGAAGCATAGTACAGCAGCACGACGAACACTCTTCTTGGGTGTCTAACGTCCAAAATGTGTTGAAAACAAGGGGGAGTATAACCTAGAGGGTACCCTGCGACTGCTGGGGAACCCGAAGTTGGTAGATCGGTGGGATTGCTGGCCTCTATTCCTTTGGTCAACGTTCCTGCACCAGAATTCATGTTGTGTCACGAGTAGTAGTTGTTGTTATTGTTTGTTACGGTAGTTTACACCTCCGCCATGCCTGTAAGGACCTGGTCGGTCATTTTTCTGCGGTCATCACTCTGACGTGTCTCTTGTGACTAACCCTGCTGACTGTAAGGGTGATATCGGTCTCACATCTTGTGCCTCATGGTCTGAACATTCGGGACTCCTATCATAGTCATCCCTGCTTCTACGACAGGATTTCCACGTTGCAGTGACAGCATCCGCAACTCTGAGCAACATACGTTAAACTGTAATACACCATGACATGGTCAAGGATTTGACTTATGACGCCACAACGAAAGTTCTTCGCCTGCTCTTTTGCTTCAGTTGCCAGCTGCTGGTTTGTCAGACTTTTCCTGCTACATCTACCCAAATCCAAAAAACCGCTAGGCGGAGGGGAAAACGCTGCATGTACTCAGTACTTTTCACTCGCTTTGGCGGATGGAATGGTACTCTGCTCTTCAATGTCGTCTTGTTCAGCTCGAGGGAGAAAAAGAAAGAAATGAACAGCTCTTTGAAAGCTGTCCAAGTAAAGTAAGGACCACGCATCTTCTCCTTTGGCCTTGCTTATTGGCTTCCACCAAGCCAAAAAGCGTCACCTCGACTGATAAACAGCCCATCAGTCTTAAAAGCATCATTTTCAGTTCCATCACGTCGAGATATTCTACATATAGGAAGATCAATTTACAGCCATCACAACAGGGGCTACTGCCTTCCTTTGAACAGAAGTTGGGTTTCTGTTTATTAAAGCGCCTCAAGTTCCAAGTTCGGAATTGTGGATAGTGGAGGATTACTACCCGAAGCACCAGCGCGGTATTCTTCGCGAACCTGCTCGCGAATCTGTGGGAGCATGGCATCCACGGCTGCCTGAACGGCCGCAGCGAGTTCAGCATCGGTACGAGTGTTCACCATCTGACATTGCAAAACCGGGTTTAATTGATTAAACGGTTAAGGTTTAAAACGCGACAGAAGATAAACGACGATTCTGAAGGACCTTATGTCTAACCAATCCTCACGGTCAAGTTTTAGAGGCATACAGGTCGAAAGCTGAGCTCTGATACCATAATTGTACGACACAAAATAAACCCGCCCTTCCCGGCGAGAGCTAGGCGAAACGTCTATAATCCATGGTGTCATATCAAAGCATAATAAAGGATAAGTCATAAAATGGATAACATAGATCAAAGTGGAAAGCCGGAATCAAACATCGGCTCCTGTATTACTTGAGAATCAACATGATTAACGTAAGAAGTCTAAAGGTACTAAAACAGGTGTCCTAAGATAGATAGCACTCAATAGTAGTTTGCGATAAAAAGAAAGGGGCTAAATGGTCTCTTCTCTAAGCACACAACTATTCTCACAGACCCAATCTCACTTCTAGATCCCTGCCGTATAAGAAAGAAGTAAGGAAAATACGGGTTGAAACATAACGCTCTGTGAACGGATATAATAACAATGTATGTAATAAGTATGAATCTGGTTTAATTAACTCATAAAGCAGCGGAAAGGATCATGTGTGTCTTGAGGAATCCTAGAGAATACGTCATGAAGGAATAGGAATTAAACATGTAAACAGGGTAATGTGAATGTCAAAGATGTCATGAGTTATAGTGGATAGTATAAACATAATAATAAGGAATTCCACTCCGTGCTCTTATAACCTAAATGTATTAATAATAATATCGTGAATACATGCATATAATAGAGGGGCTGCCTCATCATGTAATAGAGGGGTGACCTCTTATATTAATATGGGGGAGGGATCGGCTACAATGTGAAGGGATGTAGAGCACACACCAACCAATCTCCATGAACGTGTAAACTTGAAAACTAGGATGCACCCATACGCCCCCTGAATAATATGGCCATACATGAAATTAATCTGGTAACATGAAAATGGACGCCGCGTGAAAAGCACTCTCAACGCGAAAAAGAGTCGTGACAAGGTGCCTATGTTGTCACGGTCATGTACGCGGCCATGATGAGGTGGTAAGTCTTGTAAATATGGTCATATGGCGTATATATAGCTCGGGCAATAGAATATGTATGAATCAAACATGTTAAAGGATCATAGACCTAAAGACATAAAATAGTGAAGCATAGCAGTTCTGGGGATGAATCATAAAGAGAATGTCCTTAAATGAAGGACGGGATTATTCCGTACCTTATGTCAGCAGTAACGGAAAGAGATGGATAAGAAGATAGGAATCTACTCTGCTTAATGGATCTAATGTTAAGGGACATATATAAGTTACTTGTTTATGATTAAGGTCTCTTTCGATTTTTAGTAACTTTCTATTTTTAGTAACTTTCTATAATTAGGATGATTCCTTGATTAGTACGTTACCTGATTAACTTATTCCAGGATTAATTTATGTTTCATGATTAGTTATTCTTGTTTATATTGGGTACTTTCCAAAAATAGAGCTTCTAATTATAGTATGTTTTCAAAACATAGGACTTCCTAATTTAATTTTCATAATCTGATAACTTCCCTGATTATAATAAGTTCCCATTAATTAACTTCCAACATATTGTCTTTCTAAAAATAGCAGGTTTCTATAAATAGCTGGTTTTTATTAATTGCAGGTTTCTATAATTCGAGGTTTCTATAAAATAGCCACCCCCAACACCGACAAACACCCACCAACACCTCATAGCAGGTTTCTATAATTAGCAGGTTTCCATTTCTGTATTTACAATCCAAATCCTTGATCTTACATAATTTACGTAATTAGTCCTTTTAGTTATTAATTTAATTAAACATGATCTTTAATTATCCATTTTTGCAAAACAAGCCCTTATAATATCAAATATGGTATTTTCATACTTAATACTTTAATTACTGATCATACCTTGTACTTTTCATAATTTATACTTTTAGTCCCTCAGTTTTAAATACAATTCGAATTATATATAATTAATCATGTTTAACCCATAACAATTATCAAATGACAATTTATACCCTTCCACTTATTTTTCTCAGAATCTATACATTATATTAACATGCCATAATCAGCCCCAAAGTTTCAGAAATTACAAAACACCCCCTTATACTTTTAAAACACAAATCGGGTAACCAATAAATGCACAAAACCCTAATTAAAATTTCCCCCAATAATTACATAATTTTTATACATTCATTAGCATGTATTGGACCTGGGAAAAATATAAAAACCCTAACCCTAATTCGTTTTCCAATTTATTTCTTCATTTCTTTCATAATTCAAAATCGGCAAGAATTAGAAATTCCACAATAATTATCTAAATCTTTTATACAATTTTTCTAACAATTTATCTGGTTCATACATGATATATACAAGTCATAAAAATTATAAAATCGAAAGTATAAATTTATTTAGAGCCGAATACAATTCTTGCAATTATTTAGGGTTTAGATCATGTTTAAGCTTAATAAATCAAAATAACGTGCATGGTAATTTTTCTCATGAACATATCAGATCTTATAAATGAAATTGAGTTAAAAATACCCTTGAATAATTATGATTGATTTTATTAATTATTGAGTTCGGCCTAGGTATTATCGAATTCAAAAGAACACCATAAATCGAATCAAGACTTCCAAAACAATGAACCTAATAATTTTCTTACTCCCTTGTACTCCAAAACCCTAGAAAAAATATGTTCCTTGTTGAAAAACTTATGGAGCCGCACTTAATTGTTTAGGGTTTTGGAAATTGATTTTTAAGATATTTACAAATGAAAATTGTATTTAAATAAGATATACAACATAAAATGCCGAGATTTTGGGTATTTCTAAGGGATAAAATCAGATTTAATTTTGCCTAAAAATATTTTATAATTTCCCTATTTTATTTTATATTTTAATTGTATAATATAAGTAATTAACTTATAATAATTTCGGCAAAAATGCCATAAAGTAATAAAGAAATAATTATTTTCTTGCTAATAAAAAGATATTTTAATCTTATATACAAATTTTATACTTGTCAGCATGATGTACTTTTATAATTTTATAACACTTGATTGAATTTTATTCATGCTTTTATTAGATTTTCTGACATTAGGGGTATTTTGGTAATTTTGCACTTGTTCTGATTTTAGGGTTTTACAACTTCTTCCCCTCTTAAAAGAATAATTCGTCCTCGAATTAGAAACATGACATGACTGAAAAGAAGGATGATTCCTCCAAGAAATCTCGACAAAAGGGATCGTTTTGTTCCTCATGACTCTGTCTTGACAATTTAGAATAGCATCTTGTTCATTAAGGTGAGATAGAGTCTCATGAATCTGATCGAGTTGATAAGAGACGTCGTGGAAAGTAATGATACTTGTGACTTCGAACAAAACACTAAATACATCATGAACGTGTGATAGCTGAGGAGATACGCCAAACGATAAGAAATCTCACGACGCGATCGAGAATTTCGAATGGTCTGATGAAACAAATCTTGTCTGTAATACCAAAACGTCTGCCTCCACTCGTAGGCGATACTTTCAAGGAAACAAGATAATTTGGCTGAATTTTTAATGGTCTAACTAAGCTTGTTGGTATAACCTTCCTGACGAGTATGAGTTTCCAGAATACGAAACGTGAAACGTGGATCCTTATCGGATACAATCGCTGACGGAGTACCGTGTAGTTGCACGATCTCCTGTTGGAATATCCTTGCAATTTTACTATCAGAAAAATCTTGACAATTTGGTAGAGAATGAACAGATTTGTTCAAATAATAATAAAGAAATATTTGGGCTCTTATGATCGGTAAAGTGTCACCTGACTTGCCATTATGTATAAGTATCTCCTAACCTTGGGTGTGAAAACACAGTTTCTAGTTTCCAGATCATGAGTATGATAGTCCATTTCTTAGGGCTTTAGCTGACGTGAACATAGGAAATTTCTTTCTCATGCCGCATGAGTGTACAATCAATGCCCTTATTAAGAAAGCATTTCTGAAAATCTGAAATCCATCTGAATCAGATGGAAGAGTAAGAATAGGCGTGGAAATTAAACGTTGCTTAAGTTCTTCAAAGATCTTCTCTCGCTCTCCGGTCCATACAACTTCTCATCCTTTCGTGTAAGTTTAGTCAAGGGTAAGGCCAACCGTGAGGAACCTTCAACAACTCTGTGATAATGACCAGCTAACCCCAGAAAACTGCGTGCTTCGGTCTCAGACGTCGATCTTGGCCATTTAGTGACAACCTCAACTTTCGCCGGATCCATAGTAATTCCTTCTGCTGGAACAACATGACCTAGGAATACCACTTTACTCAACCAGAACTTGCATTTGGAAAACTTGGCATACAATTTCTCTTGTCGTAAAATCTGTATAACAGTGCGAAGATGGTCCTCGTGTTCCTCATTAGATTTAGAGAAAATCAGAATGTCATCAATGAGCATGATGACGAACTTGTCTAAGAATTTATGAAAACTCGATTTATCGACTCCATAAATACCGCTGAAGCATGGGTAAGATCAAGAATTTATAAAGACCATAACGTGTGTGAAATGCAGTCTTGGAAACGTCCTGCACTTTCACTCATAACTGATGATAACCAGGTCGTAATTCAATCTTGGAAAAATGCTTAGCACCCTGGAATTGATCAAATAATTATCGAGACGTGAGGGGAAATAACGATTACGGATGACGATCTTGTTCAATTTACGGTAGTCGATACATAATCTCATGTTACCGTCCTTCTTCTTGATAAACAGAACTTTTGCGTCCCCATGGTGATACACTTGGGTGTGAATAAAACCTTGTCCAACAACTCTTTAAACTTTATCCTTAAACTTCCTACCACTTAACTGGAGATAGCGATAAGGAAGCTTCTGCCAATAGTCTTTTGCTCCGACGCCAAACATCAATGTCTTACTCGACCTCGCGGAGAAGAAGAATTCCTGATAAGTTCTTCTGGAAAAACCCATTCATCCGGATTCAGAAATAATCGGCTATCAAGAATAGAAGAAACGCGACATGAAATAGAAGGGAACGTGAGAAGTCGTGTCCCTGAATGGTAGTTAGAAAACTTCCACCATGAGATAGTAGGACGTGTTTGTAAAGTAGAGAAATAAATTTTATATAACAGAAATGATTTTCTCATACTTAGAAATGATTTTCTCATACTTTCCTGGTCGGAAACCATGATAGATGAATTCGAGAGTATGAATATCACTGAACAAAATACGATATGAGTGATAGTTAAATGTAGCGAGGTGCGCCTTTACACAGTCTATACTTAGAATCACATGAAATACGCACATGTTTAGAGAAAGTGCGTTAATAGGACGGATCTTGTCATCAACAGTAGATAAAGACCTCTATACACATGGATATTATGAGCGGAGTTTTTCATGGGTGTGGTTATACATGATACATGGTCGGGAAATGTAGGTGTCATTGTGATACATGAGATAAACGTGGTAGATGTAATGGAATGCGTCATAACCGTATCAGTTAAAACAAACACTTGCAATTTCCAAGATTAAGTATGTAGTCATTTGATGTACCTAGATATGTAGGGCTGATATCTGCGAAAATTGCAAAGACACGGCCGGATATATCTGGTTTCCTTGTCAGCGTGACCAGAGGTACTTGCCGTAGTGTCCTTCTTGCCATCTTGCTGAAGGTGGCCAGTCTGGCCGCGCTTGAAGCAATTTCTGGCAGCATGACGACACTCTCCTGAGTCTCTACAACCACATTTGGCATAAACAGGAGGGTACAACTCTCAGGGAATACCCTGGATTGCTGGGAATCTGATTTAGGAGATATACATGAGACCTGATCTTTGAAAATGTTTACGGAAAATAAACTTGTAAATTTAAGTTCAAAAAGTATCATAAACAACAGGTCGGAATTGGACTGCAGACTCCTGTTCCTCTGGCGCGTCATTACCGGAGTTTCTTGTTATCGTGGACAGATCTAGGATCTGTTACCAAGCGTTGAAACAAAAATTAAAAGAACTTGTCGTTATACCAGAGTCAGGTTGATTATTGCGGTGATTGTCCACTACCGTCCTGACTGTCATTTCCATGACGGTTGTTATTCTATCTGACAATGAACATTACTCTGTTGGGTGGCCGTCGATGGTGTGCATGATTTTGTAAGATAAGGGAGTAAGGACATGGAATATGGTGAAGTCATGGAATAAGGTCGCAACCTTTAATTTGTTGAAATTTTTACTTCTTCCCTGATCGCTCAGACTCATCGCAATCCTCCTGGTCCTGTAGAATTTCCAAGTTGTGAGCAACATCAGGAAACTGAGCAATACCGGTGAACGGTATGCACATGAGATGGTTGGGAATAGATTTGTGAAAATTCTAACGGAATTTCTTAGTCTGCTCATAGGCCTTCCACCAAGCTAACTCGTCGCCTTCAAACTTATACACAGCCAACCTTGTCTTGAAAACATTAAAATCTCCTCCAATTGAGATATCCGATTCTCTGCGTCTTTAGGAGCTGCCGCATTATCGAATGAGTGGGGATTTTGCTTGTTAAAGCGCTCAAACCGAGTATGGATAGTGACTGGTGGAGGATTCTCACCTGAACCATTAACGGTCCAATACCATCCCGGAATTCATCGTGAATCTATTCGCGAATCTGAGGGAGCATGGCTTGTACGGCTGCTTGAATGACCGTAGTGAGTTCAATATCGGTATGAGGGATAGCCATCTGATATCATCGAAGGTAAGATAATGATTTAAACGGTTTGAGGGTCAAAAAGTGAAAAGAATGCTTGTCGATCATGGAATAACCTAGTGTCTACCCAATCCTCACAGGTCATGATTTAGAGCCTACAGGTCGAAACCTTTAGCTCTGATACCATAATTGTAACGACCCACTCCGAAAAGGAGGCCGAAACGTCATAATCATGGTGTCATATCAAAGCATAATAAAGGTATAAGCCATAGCAATAAATTACAAGCGAGAAAGCGAATTAAACGTCGGCTCCCCTTATTAATGCAACATGAAATAAACATATGAGAATTCTAAAGGTGACACAATACGTGTCCTAGGATAGCATAAAACATGGAGAAGTCCATATAATAAAGTAAGACTAATTGGGGGGGGGGAAGCTCCATCCCTAAGTACATCTCTCTTGCCCAAAATCCCCATCGCCAAGACCTGCCATAAAAAACATGAAAAGAGAAATACGGTTTGAGCACGATTGCTCAGTGAACGGATAAAATGATACAATAATATAAATCATGAATAAATAAACATGAAGCAGCGGAATATGAATCGTCAGTGTCATGAGAGAATCTGTAAGGTAAGTCATGAGGGAAATGTAATATAGGAAAACATGTTTAACATGGGTACAAGATGTCGTGTGATATCATATGTGTTGTGGAAGAATCTGAAGGGTATCATGGGGAAAACTGTTGGAACATGCAAAGCATGGATAAAAAGATAAAGACATTTATTGTAAATCAAGGAAATATAGGATGTAAGTGATGTCATGAAAACTTCATAAGAGTTATGAGGAAAGTTGTAAACGATAAAGTTTGGATATTAATGAGGTAAGAAATATCATGAAATGTCATAATTGTCATGAGGAAACTGAGGGAGATACATCATGAGGAACAAGTATAAAGCAGTAAACATGGACCATATGGAGTAAAAGATGTCATGAAGAATTTCGTATGAAACATGTATACCTGGGTAACATGAAGTAAAAGAGTCATGAAATATCATGGATGTTATTAATGAACTAAAGAAATAGGGGAATATCATGGAAAGCATAAACACATATAAGCAAGGAATTGCCCACGACTCATATAAATCATAACATGGTCATAATATTTATTGAATACATGCATATAATAGAGGGGCTCCTCAACATTTAAAATAGAGGGTGACCCTCTTATAATAAATGTGGTGGAAGTATCAGCTCCAATGTGATGGATTGTAGAGCACACACCAACCAATCACCATGAACATGTAAACATGTAAACTAGGATGCACCCATACGCCCCTGAATAATAATGGCCAAACATGAAATATAACCTGGTAACATGAAAAGGGACGCCGCGTGAAATCACTCTCAACGCGAAAGAGTCGTGACACAGGTCCCTCATGTGACACTGTCCAAGGACCACCATGACTAGTTGGAAGTCATGTAAATCATGGTCATGCATATATATATATAGCTCGGGCAATAGAATAAGTCATGAAATCAACATGTAAGGGATCATGGCAAAAGACATAAAAATGGGAAGCATAGCAGTTCTGGGATGAATCATGAAAAGAAAGAATGTCGCTTAGCTGAAAGGACGGAATATCCCGTACCTAATCCAGCAAGTAACGGAAAGAGAAATGGATAAAGAAGATGGAAGCTACACCTGTTAATGCGATCTACAGTTATAAAAGGACAATATAAGTTACTTGTTCATTGATTAAGGTTACATTCCATTTTTAGCAACTTTCTATTTTTAGTAACCTTTCTATATTTAGTAACTTTCTAATAATTAGCATGATTCATTGATATAGTACATCCATGATTAACATATTCCAATGATTAATAGGTTTCCATTTCATGATTAGTATTCTTGTTATATTGGGTACTTTCCAAAAATAGCAGCTTCTAATTATAGTAAGTTTCCAAACATAGACTTTCCTTAATTAACTTTCCATAAATGATAACTTTCCTGATTTAATAAGTTTCCATAATTAAACTTCCCAAAAATAGACTTTCTAAAAATAGCAGGTTTCTATAAATAGCAGGTTTCTATAAATAGCAGGTTTCTATAAATAGTAAGTTTCCATAAATAGCATGTTTCTATAATTAGCAGGTTTCTATTTCTGTATTTACAATCCAAATCCTTGATCTTACATAATTTACGTAATTAGTCCTTTTAGTTATTAATTTAATTAAACATGATCTTTAATTATCCATTTTTGCAAAACAAGCCCTTATAATATCAAATATGGTATTTTCATACTTAATACTTTAATTACTGATCATACCTTGTACTTTTCATAATTTACACTTTTAGTCCCTCAGTTTTAAATACAATTCGAATTATATATAATTAATCATGTTTAACCCATAACAATTATCAAATGACAATTTATACCCTTCCACTTATTTTTCTCAGAATCTATACATTATATTAACATGCCATAATCAGCCCCAAAGTTTCAGAAATTACAAAACACCCCCTTATACTTTTAAAACACAAATCGGGTAACCAATAAATGCACAAAACCCTAATTAGAATTTTCCCCAATAATTACATAATTTTTCTACATTCATTAGCATGTATTGGACCTGGGAAAAATATAAAAACCCTAACCCTAATTCGTTTTCCAAATTATTCCTTCATTTCCTTCATAATTCAAAATCGGCAAGAATTGAAAATTCCACAATAATTATCTAAACCTTTTATACAATTTTTCTAACAATTTATCTGGTTCATACATGATATATACAAGTCATAAAAATTATAAAATCGAAGCTATAAATTTATTTAGAGCCGAATACAATTCTTGCAATTATTTAGGGTTTAGATCATGTTTAAGCTTAATAAATCAAAATAACGTGCATGGTAATTTTTCTCATGAACATATCAGATCTATATAATGTAAAATGAGTTATAAAAATACCTTGAATAATTATGGATGATTTTATGAATTATTGAGTTCGGCTAAGAATTTCGAATTCAAAAGAACACCATAAATCGAATCAAGCTTCAAACTAATGAACCAATAATTTTCTTAGCTCCCTTGTACTCCCAAGAACCCTAGAAAAATCGTTCCTTGCCTTGAAAAAATTATGGAGCCGCCACTTTAATTGTTTAGGGTTTTGGAAATGGTTTTTAAGATATTTACAAATGAAAATTGTATATAAAAAGATATACAACATAAAATGCCGAGTTTTTTGGGTATTCAAGGGGATAAAATCAGATTTAATTTTGCCTAAAAATATTTTATAATTTCCCTAATTTATTTTATATTTAATTGCATAATATAAGTAATTAACTTATAATAATTTCGGCAAAATGCATAAATATAAGAAATAATTATTTTTCTTGCATAATATAAGATATTTTAATCTTATATAAATTTTATACTTGTCACATGATGTACTTTATAATTTATAACACTTGATTGAATTTTATTCATGCTTTTATTAAATTTTCTGACATTAGGGGCATTTTGGTAATTTTGCACTTGTTCTGATTTTAGGGTTTTACAGTTGATATGTTTTGGATGTTGACATTTTTTATGATTCAAAGATTGGATCTTTGTAGACGAAGATGAGTGATATTTGTGAGAAAATTTCCAAACTCGGTAACACTTGTCAAATTCGGACAAAACTGTTCTCGGATAACACGTAGCCTGAAACACGATACACTTCTCGGAAAGAACTAAAATTCTAACTAACAAACTCGGTATTCTTAAAACGTTTGAAACTCGGAAATGCTATGAACCAGAAATCGATTTATTTGTTCTAGTTAAAAAATCGATTTTTATGGATTAATAGTAACCACAAACTCGATAAAACCAAAATTTATGATAACTGAAAAATCCAGAACACATATAACGACAAATTCGATAAAACAGAATTTGAAGTCCAAGTTTAGTCAGTACCGAATTTATCTTTCAAAAGTCCAATTTCACGATAAAACCGTGAACTTGTAATGTGTAATCACGTTTGTAATCTAATTTCCGAGATCAAATCACTAAATCCTGAGTCACACTTTTCGATAAAACTGAAAAGTATGAATACTAATTAAACTCGATAGAAAATCGAGTTTATCAAAACTGCCTAATATACGTTTTTCGATAGAACCGAGAAAAAGTATATATCTATTACAACACTTTTCTACCGAAATTAAACTAATAGTGATGCTCAATCTTCCGAAAATGTAAAGAAATGATCCGAGAATACTAATACACTTCCGAGAATGCTGAAACACGGTAATCCATCACCAAATCCATAACGAAACAGCTCAATAATTCAAAACCGCTTCCAAAACGCTAATCGAGAGCTCAAATATGTCAACCGAATCCACCGAATTTCATCTTATCGTTCTCGGACGTGGAAAAAACTCACAAATCGACTCACTCGTATTCTCTAATGGGGTATGATACCACTTGATAGGTCTTGTTTATCTTGAATCATACATAATCAACCATGGAAGCTTGTAGAGAATAGTAGAGGGGGAAAGTATTCTAAAATTCAAATGTTATAAAATGGAGGGAAAGGGAAAATGTTTATTACAAGGCATCACCCTCTAATGATGATTAGAAGGGTATTTATAGGAGAATGAAGGAGCCTTCCCTTCCTTTATTTTTCACTTCTAGTCCCTAATCTTTGGTAATTATGCTATTTCTTTCTTTTACCATAATATACCTTATTACAAGCTACTTTATTCTAAACAAAATAAAGACTATTAACTAAATATAACTAAACCACATAATCGACACTTTTTATGAACCTAACACACATGCCTGCATTACTACTCTTCTAGTAGTCGCGTTGCTCCGGTCATGTCAACATTCAAGACACAATATGATGAACTCCTACTACAACCAATAGAATAAAAGAAAAGCAGTGAGCGGAAAAAAGGAAATGTGGCAATTTATACCCAATTACGATTTGGCCAAGTATTCATAAAACAAAGGTATTGTGCGACACCTCCTTACCATTTGGCGGTTCTATATATTGTATTTGTACTTGTTCGTGTAGACTTTGTGATCCAAGTATTCATAGTATCTCTGTCCAAATTCTCGTTGACCCTGTAAATGCCAAAAACCCACCAAGACAAACATTAATTAACTTAATTCAAGCCAAAAAGTTACAGAATAAGCTGATCACTTAAGAACAAACTTCCAGAAAGTAAAATTATGCTTAAAAGAAAAAAAAAACGCTTATTCAAAAATCTCGTCTACATTATATACTTAACATAGCATCCGTATAAAATACATTCATTTTCAAAAATAAAGTTAGAGTTGTGGTTTTTAAGCAATCCCAGATACCCCCTTAGCAACTACCAAACATATCGATAAGCACATGAATAACCAATCCCAAACACCCTTCAAGTATATGTCCAAACAAAAACGTGATCATTAAACCAATAAGCACAACAAACACCGTTTAGATTTTTTATAAAAAAATATACCTTTCAAAATTATAACCAAAAGCAGCAATCTTTAACTTTTTTGGAATTGAAGGGCTGGTAGAAATGCTTATAATCCCATGTGCCGCACTATGTACCCTACATTATAATTATTCAAATTACCATGAATTTAGCAAAACATACTAAAATGCACAAAAGCACCAATCTTTACATCATATCATATAAACCAAAATCAGTACATATTATGACATAAAAAAACCAAAAAAATATATTTACTGTTATTAAGCAGGTTTTCAAACAAATGTGTAGAAGCACTAAGGATTCAAGGACCTGTAACATGCGACACAAAATTAAGCATAATTTAACCGAAAACCACGAAATCCCAACTTAACGAAACCCTAATTACCCAACTCAATTAGGTCGGAAAAAACCCAATTCATCACTAATACACATAAAATAGGTAAAAAAATCAACCCTATTAAAAAACCCTTACTTCTAGTGTAAATTAATGATAATCTCAAAATTAAGGTTTATAAACTTACAAAATAGATTATGATTCTTTAAATCTTCATATTAAATGACGGTAGTGGATCACATCAACAACCTTCTTTAACACCTTATTGTCCCTATCCATGTGTGTGTGTTTGGGTGGTGGAAACGATATAGAAAAATGAGATTGAGATAATGAAGGAAGGTGAGAGACACGTGTTTTGTTCCTCGGTTGGAATGGTGAGGGAATAAGAGATTGGGAGGGCGTGTGTGTTTTTTCGTTTAGTGGTTGCCTGAAAAAAATAGGCGGTTGTTTGTATCATCTAATGAAGGGGCGGTGGATGCAATGGTTTGGTTTTTTTAGGTGAAGAAGATGTGTTGGATACACTAAGAGAAAAACACGTATCTTTCTATCACACACAGACTAACATTTGTTTAATAATAAACTACTGCTCATAAGAATAGTTTAATATTTTAATACTGTTCATAAGAATAAAAAAAATGGGATGTGAGGAGGGAGACAACACAGGAAATGTATAATAGTTATAATGTATTTGAATAATTATGTATTGTTTTTTAATAATAACGTGTTTTATTATTATGTAATGTTTTTAGTATGTAATGTTTTTAAATTCATTATTATTATTTTACATTCAGTATTATTATTTTAAATTCAATATTCAAATTTTAAATTTCAACGGCTACTATTCCAACGTTTAGTTTTCTCTTATTATAAATACCCCTTTCCATCATTCACTTTCTCTCACTTTTTCTCCCACAACTTTTTAAATTCTGTATTCAAATTTTAAATTCCAACAACTATGGATAAGAAAACGACCCAAAGCAATCCCTCAACACCCGAGAAACCACCCATGCCTCCCATTTCTTTATTTCCAACGATCGAGAAATCAGCTGATGAACATGAGATATGTGATGGATTTCTCACTGAGAAAGAGCAACAACAACTACTTCTTGATGAAGAAGCATTTAGGGAAACGTTAGAAGAAGAAGCAAGGTCTGAAAAAGAACGAGCAAGAGCTGAAAAAGAATGAGATGAAAGAATGAAGGAAGAACAAGCTCATGATGAGTTATTCTTGGGGTGAAATCTGATTCAGAATACGAATCAGATTAATTTAGCTATGTATCGTTTTTAATAATCTAGAAACTTTAATAATCAAGAAACTATTTTAATTATGTTGTTTTATTGTAACGTTTTTATGTTATTTGAATAATTATGTAATGTTTTTTTATTTTATTATTTAATGTTTTTATTATTAATGAATTTTAATTTAGTTTTAAAAAATTGGAAAAAAAAGAAGGTCGTCTTATAATGGCAAAAAGTCGCATGTAGGTCGCCGAAAAAAGAAAACTGATGTGGCAAGGTAAAATATAAGTCGCTGGTAGTCAATGTTATGCCTAGCCTTAGAGGGGTCTTTATAACCTATCCCATGACAATAGGTTGATTAAAATAATATCGAACGTACAAACATGCATCAACTGGTTGTCTGGTTTGATGTTCACTTTTTCTTTTGTTTTGCGATATCCAATTAAGTCTAGTATCTAAAAATATTTGCATATTGGACAAAGAAAACTGGATCATGGAGTTGCTGTCTTGCTGACCAGTTTTAGCATAGCAAGGCCCAAACTTTAGTAGTGTTTTAACGCAATTTTCTTTTCGCTCTTACATGACAGCTTTAGGCCAAGTAGTTCATCCAAACGACAAGGCCAAGTAGTTCATCCAAACGACAAAACTGCTTCGTTGTTTGTACCCTCTTAGAGGGTCGACAACAAAGCCAATCCAGGAAAACAGTCTTTTTACTCAAATGAACAATTTACATAAACTCGACATTCATCAACATGGTCCAGCATTAGCAACGCCCAGAAAACTTTGAAAACGTCTCCATGCTAACAGTGAGCACCAGCTGATACAAGAACAAAAGGGCAAAATTCGGAGCTCTATAGGCATCTACTTACTTACTCAGCCAGTAACCAGCTCTACATAAATAAATGTTAGCGACAGACACCATAATTTACAAATTAAACTTACTTCTAATAAGCAGCACCTAGTTTTTCAAAAAGGGAAACCGGTAATCAGCTTCTATTTACTTTATTGTTAATTAAACCCAAAGACATAGTCAGCTCCCGCAAGAAACTGTTTTCCTCCTCTGGTAGCACTTGATATGACCATTCCTGCCATTGTTCTCCTCTTCCTTGACATTTGATGCCTCCATGGAACACTCTACGCTTATCTCACTTTGACATTCGACGTGAGGTGGTTGCTTCGCCTACAATCGGAAAGTTTAATATTTGTGTCGGTTTTTCAGAATATAAAACAATTAATAAGTGAGCAAAAAAGGAGTTACCAAAATTTCAAGCTGAGCCGAGGCACTGCGATTGTCATTCTCCTTGCCTTGATCAGTACTATCAGAATCAAAGTGGTCAGCAAAATCACAAATAAAAAGTATACTAACATAAAACAAGAAAATGTTTCCAGGCATACTCTAAGGGACGCTGATGAGCCAACCCGCTCTCCTCAACTCTTTCCACTTGAGAAAGTTCAGACACGGCACTGATATGATCTAAATCTAGAACATTGCTTCCATTCACAGCCTCAAAGTTATTATCTGCATGAAATTATGTACAGATTTAGTTTATTTGCGAGCCTTGTGCATTTACTCCACACCAACAGAGCATGTGACAGATATCTCACCTCTTGATATGCTGGATTCGGGAGACGGTGGGGCCGTCATTAAGCTTTTTTGACACATATGTGTGCCTTGGAAATCAAGAAACGTGTACCCAAGAAAGTTTAATTTTTCAGATTCGGTCATTAACGAGAAACCAAACGATGAAGTCCAAGTGTTTAGCACACTCGGGACTGCAGGCAAAACTAGTCTTTCCACTCCTAATCCCACAAGCATCTGCAAAATCCAAACACATTTAAAAATTAATGCTACATTTTAATATAATGCACAAAAGAGTAGGTGGCTACCTTTTCAAGCTCGTCCACAAGAGCATGACACATTCCACGTCTACGGAATCGAAATCTTGTACCAACAAGCGGGAGTTCTGCAACCTTTTCTCCATAAATCCTTGGAAACAATAGAAACAAATTCAATAAATTGTCAAGGAACAAAGATAAACTGGTAGAATCATATATGTTACCTTACTGAAGCTGCTGAAACTAGCTCATCGTCTTTCTCAAGAAGAATTGTATAAAACCCCTTGAAGTTCAAACGGTTCAGCTCTGACCTGTAGTGGATTTGTGACACAATCACCACAAGTTCACAGCACTAAAATAATTGATATTGCTAATAACATTGAAACTTATCTTACCATCTACAGAAAATAACATCTTCAACAATATCTCTTTGGGTACGAGGTTCCTTAACAGGCTCAAAACACTCGTGCATGACACTAATAGCAATGTTTAGCTTGCTATATATCTCTGTCAGTTCCTCTGTATCTGAGGTGTCGCCTTCGGGTCTCTTGTGTTTCACTATAGTCCATGTTAAATCATCCCTCCCCACTGGAATCGGCTTTCCCAAAAGCTTGTTAAGTCCCACAAATATCTGTAAACGTTTTTATATAGAGTAATCAGATTTGCAGGATTGCAATTATGAATTTTTTTTTGGGTAAAGGGGAAAATCCCCGGTAAAATATATTACACCAAAAAAACAGTTTAAGCACAATGGAATGTGGCCGAAGAACCACACTAACCTCAAGCCAAAAACAGCTTGAACAACCACAAAGCCGCGTGTGACATGCCACACCACGACCAAAACTAGCTAATTAATTACATTTACAAGAGCAGCAATAGGAAAAAACCAAGGGATGGAACACAAGCCCCCGAAACTATGCACCAATAGCAATTATGAATTTTAAGCACACATGTTGAGTACTTAATTATCTAATTTTGATAATGATTATTAAATGTCATAATAACTATGTATACCTCTTCGCATCTCGGGCTACAAAACCAATTAACTTGAGGATAACTCTCAAGCTTTGTAAACCCTTCTTTTCGTTTTAAGCAGCCAATATGATCTGCAACAAAATAAAACATAAGTTAACACAAATACAGGGCCGCGTCCTTAATGTAACAAAACCTTGAAATGTTGGAGTGTACACACATCTTCTTTCACACTGTTCACAGTTTAGAACGTTACAGTCCGTCTCTTCTTCACAAGCATCACTATATTTGTTTTGGTTACAAACTCGACAACAACATGAAGGGCAGAACCAATCCCCATCCGGGACATCCTAAACAAGCAAGAAAAGAATACCTGTTAACAAAAATTACATGTTTAGTATTTATACATTAACTTTATTTGAAGAGAGAAACGTTTACCGTTATTCCTAGACAATGTGTGTGAAATGAAGATGGGCATTGGTCACATAAAACTAACTCCCCGCCATAATGACAAACAGTACATATATAGTCGTTGTCATTTATAAGTTTTTGTCGATTCCCCTTTGATCTGTGAGGCTCTGTCTTGCATAATCTTGTATTTTGATCACTTTTAAGTTGCAATTGACAATCAAGTAAAGACCTACCATCTTCAAGAAAGATGTTAGCTGAAGGCCGTCTGTTACCACTTCCAGCATGAGACTCGAACTTAGAGATACTAAAAACCGTTTGACAACAACTACATTTTATACCGTCGCGAGTTACCCTACCTTCCTTCATTGTATGACCATCTTTCCTACAACGATATTGAACTTTTGATCTTGGCAAAAGAACACTATTATCTATCAACCAAGACAATATGGTTCGTGGGGTTTGATGCATTGGTGATATCTCTTCACGGGCCCGTTTGCTCGACCTTAAAACACGTGTTTTTCTTGAAGATTTCCCCGTTTCCAAATTTCCCTTTTCTTCATCTATCGGTTTCAAGAATGATTCTTTTACTTTTCTTTTATCTACTGCTTGTATGCTCGTCCTTAAAACACGTGTTTTTCTTGAAGATTTCCCCGTTTCTGACTTTCCTGTTTCTTCATCTATTGATTTCAAGATGGGTTCCTTATCTTTTGTTTTATCAACTGCTTGTATGCTCAAAACACCGTCCTTTTTCTTGATTACGAGTTTACCGACACCTTTCTCTTTAGTGTTTTCTTGACATGCGACTCCTTTCTCTCTAGTCTTTTCTTGGCACTCGAGAACATTAACTGGCCCACGAGACCCATTTTCCACCATATAATGAGTGCATGCTTGACGTATAGAATTAAATTTTTTGCCGTTTGGTGACCTGTACAGAATCCGTTTCTGTCTAGATGTCTCATCAGTATACCACATTGACCATCCAACAGCCAAAAGATGTTTCTTTGCTCTACTTCGTAACTTCTTGACATCAATTTCGTTCACCCCTTCAGCTGAATAATGATAATCAACCACAGCTTGTGGACAATACTCAGAGTCAACTTCCACTATTTCTCGTGTTCTTGCAGGTACAGGTGTGGGTGGTGGTTTATATGACTCTAAAGAAGTACTATCAGATAATTTATTATACGAATCCGCACATATAGTAGCAAGTGAATGATGGCACTTCCCAGTAGCGGGGTCAGTGTAACGATATCTAAAACTTTCTTTCTTTTTTTGCCCAAAAAAATCTTTTTTAAGCTCGATTTTCCAACCTAGATACAATAAATGTTGCCTAAATTTCGATGTTACACAGAGCGAAGGCCTAATTTTTCTCTTAGTTGCTCCATAGTATTGAAAGATTGCATCTTGACAACACTCGGGTTCAATTGCTAAAGCAGGTACAAATTTACAAAATTCGCGTATTTCAGTATATTTATAAACTTGATCATCAGAAACGGCTCTAGTTTTTGAAAATCCAGGCGGACCCATGTCATCATCTTCATCATCAAGATCATCTTCAACGGGCGAAAGATTTTCAAAGAAAGATGGTTCGATTTTTGTAATCGAATTAAGAATTTGTTTAACATCCAAGTCTTGATGACCTTCTTTATGTAATCTAGTAAAAAACTCAACCATTGTCAACTTCAAATTATCTAAAACAACTTCCTTAACGGTTTCTTTCCAAACATCCCTAAGTTTACACGTCCACTCCTTAATTTCTTTCCCAAAACGTTTTTTCATCCTCACTTCATACCAAATTTGTTTTACCGAAACAAGAATAGGCCATGCTATCTCTAACTCCTCAAGAACTTCAAGAAAAACCCAATCACCTCTATACTTCCACTCATCAGTATCCAAAGACCAGTCCCTAGACAACCGTATGTTCTTAGTTTTTACTCTAAGTTCGTCGCCAACATCAGGAAAGAAAACCGATCTTTCCTTAGAAACATCATTATGGTCAAAAACAACACCGTCCCACCATGCCTCCTCATGAAACACATCCACACATTGTCCATAATGGAGACAATTTAAATTGTGTTTGAACTGAGGGGGCACCGGTCTTATCCTACCACGATATTTATCAGACAAAACCGGGACAGACTCCACAAAATTTTCTGAACTATCATCACTTAAAATATTATCGTATTTTACCACACGAGTCTGGTTTTTACTATCAATCACAGTCGCACTATGCCATGAGCCTTCAAACCCCTCTTCAATGCTCCTAACCTGTAACATTTTCATCATTTTAGGTCCCAATTTTTTTTCATAAAAACTCTACATTTACTACACTTTCATAACATTATCTTATCATATACAGGGGTGTTTGTTTAAGCTTATTGATGGGCTTATTAGCTTATGTTTCATAAGCCCCGTTTTTTAGGCTTACTCAGGCACTTGTGATAACAAACTTATATAAGCCCACAAGTTTCAAAATAAGCCGAAACATTTGAGTTTACAATATATAAGCCGAAATCAAATAAGCTCATAAGCCCATAAATAATCATACAAACAAATCACATTTCCAAATCATAAACCCCCAATTCACAAATAATTAGCTATAAACATATCAAACAACAATTAATCATCAAATAAACCAGTACCCAAAACCTAAAACCACTCAAATAACACAATGTAGGCCAATTTAACCCATGCAATCAGTCAAAAACCCAATAAAAATCCAATCAAACAAAAACCCACTAACAAAATCACATTTTTAACATAACCCAGAAAGGAATTTACATATAACCCATGAATCAATAATCAACAGACCATAATTTATATAAAAAAAAGGTTTTTTTCAAGAAAATAAATAGGGAATGAGGAGAAGACATTACTTCAACTTTGTGTTGTAAAAGAAGGTTTGAAATAGTTGTGATTCGTTTGCGTTTTCTTGATCGGTGTTCATCCGCCATTGAGATAAATGTGTGTGTGTGTGTTTGGTGGAAGGGTTTTAGTGGTTTTTTTTTTCTTTTTTCTTATGGGTTTTTCTAACATGTGCGGGCACATCTTAATGTGGGGACACAGGCTGTGTATCAGCCTGATTGGCCAGCAGTTATTGTTATTAATCATTATCAGGCCCCACAAATAACTGTTGGCCAATCAGGCTGTGACACACAGCCTGATGTCCCCACCTTAACATGTGCCCCTAGGGCACATGTTAGAAAAACCATTTTCTTATTTGATTGTTTAAAACCCAATAGTATTTATTACTATAATTATAACCTTTATTAAAGGGCAGGAACACGGCCATTAATACGCATTTAATGCTGCTGCCGGAATCCGGCGGATACCGGGTCAACCCGTCGGAATTCGCCACCAGAATTCGCCACTGGAACCCGCCTTCGACATGGTCCGACTCGTTTTATTTTTTATTTTTTATTCTTCGATGCTATAACACGTGTGATATTCTCAAACCTTCCATCTGCACACAGTTTTCTCTTTCTTCCACATCTACACCTAAGAAAACACAGACATCGAACATCTCTCTCTTCTCTCTATCGCCGGCCGGTAACACAGACAATAAGCAAAAAATTGGTATAAAGCAATCGGTGCTCAGCAGTGATTGATTCCATGCCTAAATCAAATCAATTTGTAAGTTTACTAAACCCTAATTTATTTATCAGCTTTGAGTATTCTTTTATGTTTAGTTTTTTTAATCCACAGCCACCAAAAAAGCTACTTCAGATTCAAGAGTTTGCAGGTATGAACTTTTTGATGAAGATGTAGAAAAAGATTGCATGCAATAAGCTCTACACTAAGAATCAAGGTAGGTTTTTTTACCAATATTATGTGTATTAATGAATTATTGAATTTCTTGAACTGATTGAATTGGGTAGTTGAGGTTTAATTAAGTTGGAATTTGGTGGTTTGGGGTTTTTAATTAAGTTGGAATTTGTGGTTTTCTGTGAATGGAAGATGTAATTGTTTGTATGTTCTCATTACTGGACTTGAGAAGCTGGTGTAGTTAGCATAGGTTTTGAGTTATAGGCTCCATAAGCTCATAGGCCCTAGAAAAATAATGTGCTCATATGCCATGCAGAAAAGCTAAAATAAACACCCCCTAAGTAGTACGATAAAATTACCGTTTACGTTCGACTAATACGCTTTATAAGCTCATAGGCGCTAAAAAGTAATAAGCCCATATAAACATGTTAGTCGAACGTAATATTGTTCTACTGTAGTCGTTTATGTTTCGCATATGTTTATGGGAAGGGTCCGCGCTGTCGGCTGTAGCATACGTCATCTGCACCATAGGAATAAAAATTGATTGAATTTAATGTGAGATCTTTTTTAGGGAATTAAGTGATGCATACACTGAACATCATACGTCCTTATTTGTTTAGCAAAGACAGAATCTGTTTATCCTGCATAAAAAAATTAATGATCAGACAATCAGATTCATGGCATTTGACTGCGTAGCTAAAGAAATTGCACATATAAGCTCTGATAAACGTAGTTTACTTAACTGGTGTTTCTTTAACCATAACCGATATACTCATCCTTTTCCTACAAAAAGCTGTTAAGGGGCAACTTTGGCGTTTTCCATGATGATCTTTTGCTCATATTTAGTTGTTGTAAGTTTGTAAGAAAGCAAGGATTTTTTTCTGTGTTGGCATCAGGTAATCGGAATGGCGGCGAACGAGGCATCGCAAGACCGGTGTCCTGCATTTACGTGCTGCGAGGTATTAGCTGCTCATACCTTCATTTCCTATCTGTATGACTGTGTAACTGAATATTTATGCACTCCTCATGCTTTTGCAAAGCATTGCAAGAAACTAATGATGGATTCATGATTTGCAGAAAACATTGTGTCCGAAGCTATAATCTTTTTGAATTCTTGAGAGAGATTGCTGGTATGGTTCCTGATTTAGCTGATTCTGATGCGGCAGGCGAGGACAGATCTGTAACTAAGCTGCCCGACCACCACTGTTGTCATCTCTATTATTTTTTCGTTTTAGATTTGATATGTTTTGTTACTTTTAATGTTATTTTCTGCTGTGAATTTATAGGACGATGGAAATTTTGGGAGGAAGAAAGGGTATTCCCAAGAATAGATTAACAGGATCACATCTAACATACGTTCTGCAAGGAGGCGCGTTAGTTCTCTCTTCAGCCTCGGTATGGAAGCTGAACATGTTGGTTTAAGCGATATTGAAACTCAAGGTGAAAAGTATGCCTTTTTAATGTATTATACTCACTTTATCATATACTTTTAGTATTTACTTCTATATTTATTCCCTGATTTACTTACCAGTAGTCATCTTATACACAGGTTTGGTCGAACCGAAAATCGCGTGAACGGCTACTCATGAATATATGCACCTACCATGGTCGGTTAGTTCTTTGTTGACCCACATTGTCGCAGTTGCGAATGTGGTTGCAAGCGGTGTCAGATCCTGAGGTTGGACATGTTTTTTATTCGATGTATTGTGATTATCTCTTTCTTTTTGAAATTCTTTTTTTACACTTAATTTTTGTCTTTGTTTTTTAACAGCAGTGTGCCACTATGCCGTTAATCATCTGCTCGACCAAGCAATATGGACATAACTACATCAATACATGCAATGGTGAGATACAATGTTGAATTTTTTAATCATGATGTTTAAAAACATAACTCATAACCAAACATACCCAAAAACTAATCAGATCCTGGTTTTGATGTTTACCTCAATTATTAGAATATAACCAAGCAATGTTTAAGCCCTCAAATATGTCATTTCAGTCATACGCTTTATAAGCTCATAAGCTAATGCCAAATTCAATAATTTTCGAACTCTGCTCCTTTACATTAAATGATTTTGGGTAGCTGTATGAGATTTTATAATGAAAATGTTATACATTTGCTCCCTTACATTGAATTGTGATTACGTGTTTTGATATGAATGAAATAAAATAAACCGGAGCGGGTAAATAAATGAGGCCGGATAGCGGGTGCGGGTTCCGGCGGATTACAACACACAATGCAGTTTCCTATTTTCACTAAACAATTTAAGCTGAGACATTTACTTAACACAAAAAAATTACTTAAGTTAAGTCCATGAATTCAAAATGTAGTTTAAGTTCACTAGCAGAGACGTCTGCTGGTATAAATTATTTAAAAAAATGTCCATACTCCTAAATTCTATAAGGTTAGAGTAGCTGCTATAGTTCGCATACAGGTATGTTTGCTCTTTTATAACTTAAAACTCAACCCACTTGCCATATGGATTCTATTAAATGATACCATAGTAACTTCATGTGTGCATACAAATACAACTTTATAACTTTTTTTTCAAAACGGTTTGATGGTATATAAAGGTGGATTATGCTTAATTTTGAAGTAAACTATTATAAGATAATCCTTGATTTCACCAGCAATATAATAAAAAGTGGAGCTTTTATAGTTTGCGATTACCATTATAGTGTGTGTGTGTGTATCTATTAGTTCGTAATTCTGATTTAAATTTGTTATGTAATTTGGTTCCTGTTGTTGGTCTAATGTTGGTTTTATTGGTGTTTTCAGCTGAAGGCAGATAAAAGTCCTTTCCAACGGACATATGCAGCACGGGTGAGCTTTTTTTCTTCTCTAAACTTTATTAAGATGTTCATTGTGATTCTCTCGAGTCTTGAATCTGGCATATATTAAAATGAGATTTTGTTATAATAATTCTTATGAATAAGAGTGTAACATATCCCACGTAATCCAGATAAACTCAAACGAGTGTATAGCATATCCTAAAATTTTATGAACTTACTAAATAAAAGTGACCATCTCTTTGTAGTATTGAAACATAAGTAGTATTACTATATTAGTGACTGTCCAATGTATCAGATAACATATGAGCCTTTTGTCACATCTAAAGATCTAATTCCGTTTGAATTTACTTTGAGTTGCATCAGGAGCTATATATTCTTTATCACAAATGGGAAACTTAGCTAACGAAATAGAAGTTTACACTGTACTGTGTTTAATCTGACATGACAAGAAAAAAATGTGTTATTCCGTTCAAAAGTTGTACAAATAGATCAAGTACATACATTCCTCATGTAGCAGAAAGTCACAGGCTTGGCGGAAAATGAAACTCGGAAATTACAGGGCGCATTGTGAAAAGCAACTTATTTCTGGCAAAGATACGCAGATAAGCAGTTTTGGTATGCAATCACGAACAACCCTTTGTGTTTAAGTATAGTGGAATGCACTCTAAATATTTTGGGTCAGTTTAGAAGTCGCCGCAATAGGTTTCTCATTGCCGGTATTATATCGTTGTTGTTAGAGGTACACCCGGGGCGTTTGGTTCGAATCTAAAATAAAAAAATATTAATTTTCTTAAATCGAATAAGAAACTTTATGTTAATATCATTGGCTTTCCATTTCCACTTGGCCCTTTTCTTAATAGAAGTACTATTAGGATCGAGGTAGATTTTTTTAACCGTTTTGTTGTATGTAGTAAAGTTTCGATTTTTATAGTCAATTTATGTGAATTAGTATATGGGTTGTATTTAGTTTTTGAAATGATTGGTTTTCTTGTGATGTTTCAGGTTGTGAAAGACTGTATATGGTTGTTTGAGCAAGAACAGGCATTGGGATTTAGTAGTGTTTCGACGAATACTAGGATGACAGTTATAAAGCTTAAATCAGGAGGGTTGTGGGTTCATGCACCTATTGCTCCAACCAAGGAATGCATTCAGGTACTATTTATAAATTCTACTTTGTATCAGTTATTTAGTGATAGGAAGGTGATTCAGACTTATGCAATTCGAACACCGTCTGAGATGTATAACAGTTTTTAGTAGTACTATGACATGAGAGTGCAATTCTATCTTGAAAGGCCATAGTTTGGTGTGAATGAGCTGGTATGCATAAATAATGTGATGATGAAGAGCAGTCACAACAAAACAAATGACACCAACTAACTATGAAACACTTTAGTTCATTCTAAGATACTAGATTCAAGGAACCAAAGTTACACACTAGGAGCAAATGCTGCGGTAGCTGCTGATACAAGCTACCCAAACAACTCATAATAAAGTGTAACCATATCGAAAGGGGTGCTGAAAATAAGCTATTTAAACAGTCCTTAATAACATGTTTTGTACACTAAATGACTGTTGAAATGACGACGCTCATAAATGATTTACTATGGTTTTATATGCGCTTGATTACTGTGTGCAAGTTTTATCTTCCTTTATAGTCGAATGGGTCGAAAACTTACACCCACATTAGCTTACTAAGTTACCTTTAGTTTTCTTTGATAATGTTTTATGAAGTTCATATTAATAGTAACTTTTGTACAATTCCAATACAGTTTCTAGGAGATTATTCCTTTGAATGCGGGAAATATTTTTGGAGCAGAAGATAACCGCCTGGTCATTCTGATAATCCAGTTATACAAGATGCAGTAGTACTAAAAAGTGACGGTCACGGAATTTTGAATTGTTGGCGTGTATTCATTTCTTATGGAAGTACAATCGAAACAACGACAGATAGAGGTGGTCATGTTTCTTTTAGAGAAGAATAGTAGTACGACCACTATTGCAAAAAGCAACCTCAAAACACTTTCTGCATATTCGAGATAGTTAGCGTGTTCTGTTAATGTAAAACCCTAGTTAATTATTAATGAGAGAGATTTTAGGAGTTTGCGAAACGTTGTGGCCAAGTATAAGAAATAGTAGTCAGGTGTTATATAAAAAGAGAAAATTTGTTTTTGTTGTGTTTTTTATGTCTACCGGTGGTGTATCGGAAACGTATAACACGTCACATCATCTTCATCCCAATAACATACCAATAACTAAAACTTTATCTTAAAAAAAACAAATAACACTTATTTGGTTTCACAAAATACCCCACCAAATATACCTATTTACTCACAAAAAAATAAAAAAATACAAACGACGTACGTGGTGGGATGCAGGGGCGGAGCTAGTCGGGGGACTAGTGGGTGCTAAGCCACCCTTAATCAGCTTATTTATTCATTAATTATCTATATTAGAAGCTGATTTTCTACTAGTTTTTTTTACATTGAGCCTCCCTTATTATTATGACTTTTTGCATTATGCACGATCGCCCCCCTTAATCAAAAATCCTAGCTCTGGTGGGATGGCGAAAAACCGAATGGCGAACGAATGGCTTGAGGGCCGGTGCACTATGACAGACGATTGGCGCTATTTTGGTACCAATGGCAGACGAATACCATGGGACACCTGTAGAAAATAATGATCGAACAACGATTTGTATTACTTGATAATGAAAAAGGGTTTGTACAAACAATATATATAGACAAGTAAAGTGATGCCCTAATCTTAGACGGACTAAATGGGCCGACAAATCGGGCCTTATTAACTTAACATTCCCACTCAAACTCACAATGCTGCAGCGAGGAACATTAAGAGTTTGTCAGACATAAAACGAAAAAGCGGGTGATGAGGTGTCATTTTATACACTTTTTGTGGTCATTTAACCTCCTAAATCATGCAAATTTGCCCAAAATACGTGCTTAATCGTTTGTTTTTTTGTTTTTAGCACTTGGACGACATTTGGAGGAAATACACGTGACTTTGTCTCATTTGGAGAAGAAACAGACGAGATTACAACTCTACACCAAAGTCGATGAAGAAAATGCGTACAATGGCTGGAGACGGCGTCAGAAAGACTTGTGACGCCGTCAGGATTGCAAAGCGACTGTGTCAAGAAATTTCAGACGGCGTCAGAACTTAACCGACATAGTGAAACCCTAGAAGATTCGACGAAGCGACGATGTCAGGATTATAAAGCGACGCCGCCGCGACCTATTTTCTATTACAAACTCGTTTTTAAGGTTTTAAGTGTGAAACTTTTGGGAGACGAACTTCATAATTAGGGTTCGAGTTTAGCAGCTTTTAAGGTCGTTTTTAGGGTGTTAAAACCCTCTTGTATCAGCTTTATACTCATGTTTTAATCAAGTGAAGCCATTTATCTCGTATTCATTCATTATGTCTATGTGTTGTTTGATTAATTATTGTTCTTCGCTTCTTTTTAACATGCTAGGCTAGATCCATTAGTATTTACTTATGATTGCATGAAACTT
>BQNB010033946.1:2723-51951 GCA_026074375.1 Tanacetum coccineum
CGTCACAATGTTCGGATCCTGGCGAGCTTCCTCTGCTCCCAACATGAATACCCTACCCCTAGCCTGGTTCCCTTGGTTTCCATGACCCTAGCCCCCGTTATTAGCAGCAACTTGATTTGGACAATTTTCTCCCGGTCCTTGTGCTCTATTCCACCTAGGGCAAGCTGGCCTAACATGGTCGGTACTACCATATTCATAACATGCCCTAACAGTTGGGCTTTTAGCATTGATAGGATTTATAATCCTTGGCACACCTATACAATCCCTTGCCAAATGACCCGGGTGGTTATAGTTGTAGCATGTGCGACAAAGCCCACCGAGAGCGTGGAAGGAGTTGCAGATGGTACACTTAGGTCGAGTACCCGTATTCTCTCTTCCTATAGGGTTTACAGTAGTAGCAAAAGTATTCCCAGTCCTAGCCCTCGTATTATCATCCCTACTATTCTTATCCTTGCTAGGTTCCCCCACATTTCCTCTTTTCTCAACCTTCTTAATTGATCTATTCCTAATAGCCTCATCAGTCAGTGCATCAGAAATTTGCACAACCTTCTATATAGTCTTTGGCTCCGTTGCTGCCACCATCCTACAGATTTGTGGAGCAAGGCCATACACATACCTCTCAATCATCCTACTCTTAGGAGTTACCAAATGTGGAACTAACCTAGCCAACTCATGAAACCTATCAGTATACGCAGCATGGCCAGCCCCGACCATGGCGTGATTCCATAACTTAGATTCCAACTTTTGCATCTCATGACTAGGACAAAACTCTTGTATCATCATAAACTTAAAGTCATTCCATGACATACTAACAGCAACTTCCCGGCTTAGCGTGCGGATCTGAGAGTTCCACCACGTTAAAGCCTTACCCACAAATGAACCAGCAGTGTATTTCACTTTTTGGTCAATACTACAACCACTCATATCATGCACAGACTCCATTTTCTCAATCCAACGAGTAAGAACTACAACACCTCCCTTACCATCATATTCCTTAGGGTTACAAGCTAAGAACTCCTTATATGAACAACCTACCCGGTTGCCATTCACTATCACATTCCCAACGTTCTCCTGAACGTTCTCATTAACCACATTACCATTCTGATTTCCAACATTTCCTCGGTTACTAACCTGAGCCAACATGGCGGGTAAGAGGTTCTGCAATTGTTGGGCAATGATCATTGAGAAGTCGGGTGCTCCCCCATTGGCTCCCTCTACATTCCCATTGACTCCCTCTACACCCCTATTAGCTCCCATACCTTGGTCATTTCCTTGACCATTCAATTCATCAACACGCTCATCATTACCTTCCCTAGGTCTTCTACCCCTTCCACCTCTACCAACCCGTTCACCCGTTCCCCCTCCTAGTGATTCGGCAGCAGGCCGGCCAGCACTTCGGGTCCTCATTCTTGGCGGCATTATCTATACGAGGGAGAACATGGGCAACGTTAGGTAAGTGGGAAGACTAATATATATAGAATATCTTACTATATATACCGATATACACATAACACCACCCTACGGTGTCAACATCGATTTGTGTGAACAACATTACTAAGTATGAGTGAGTTGTGATACGCTTATAATTACGTTGGCCACCGTACTTATATTCGCATCCTTTCCCAGTCATATTCAATTTTGAGCTCACACATTTCAATGACTGACATAACTAAAGCACTAAACCGCGAACACACAAAAGCGGAACACCGCGCACATAGATCCTATACGCAACTAGACGACGGATCTTAGGTTATAGTCTAGGCCAATCCACCTAGTTCTCTATAACCTTGGCTCTGATTACCAATCTGTCACACCCCGACAAAGGCGGAAACTCGAGAATGCAACATAATGATCAATCATAACACAAGATACAAAATAGAGAAAACTACATTGCATAAACTCCAAGTGCTATGAAGACCATCAACCTCGAACAAACTCGAGTGATGTCCCAAATCGCAACTAAAATCCACAATCTCTTACAATTATTCATATGCCCTCACAGGGGACCATAATCCAAACTTAATCCAAAACATCCAAATACTAGAATCAAACAACAAGCAAGCAAGACTTCAAACGAAATTCCACACGGGATACTTCTAAGTCTGCTATCACAATCACCAAACTACTCTTCTTTCACTTCACCTGAAAATGATACTCGAAAACGTCAACAATAATGTTGGTGAGCTCGTAGGTTTGACCTTAAACCCAAAAGTTGTGCCAATATTTCAATAGTGGACAATAGTGCTATATGATAGTGAATATATGCTAACAATCCAAGACATAGCATCCCCGCTAGTCAATCACAATATGTCACTTACGCACCTAAAGGGCCTACCAGCTGGAGCACTATATTAGGGCGAACCACACAGAACCTTGCATGCCAAACACAGTACATGCAAGTACCACACAGAACCTTGCATGCCAAACACAGTACATGCAAGTACCACACAGAACCTTGCATGCCAAACACAGTACATGCAAGTACCACACAGAACCTTGCCATGCTAAACACAGTACATGCAAGTAAAACAACACATAATATTCACATAGCAGTCATAAGCACATATCTTGTCCCAAAAACAAAACCACATTTCGCACAGATCTATTCAAAACATTTCAAAACACATTTGAGTATCATTTTCCCCTAACGGAAAAACCAGTAAAAAGTGGGGCTACGAGAACTCACCTCAAGCAAGTCTTTAGCAACCAATCTCAATCACACAAGCAAATGCAACAACGCCCGCACACGACCTAGTCCAGTTAATGTCCCATTTTAATCATCCATTTCCAAAACATTCTTCACGTTTGATGCATAAAGTTTAGACGCGTTGTACAATTACCTAAAACAATTTAGTGGTGTGATGGTTGACAACTTATTCCCACAATCATATTAATCTCATTCCCCGATAATACATACTTATACTATTTAGAGAAAATAGATAAGTAATATAAATAAATATTTATAATTAATAAGTATAAATATATCTCGACAAGTCTATTCGGTAAACCTTAGTTACCCAAAAATAATCATTATACGGTTAAAAATAAAACGTTTACTCATAATAAACACATTAGAGAAGTAGAGAGAAAAATTATATTTTTCGTCTTTTAGTGAATTTATTAAATAAAAAAAATAATAAAATAATATTTTATTATTAAAAATAAAAAATCATGTTTTTAGGAAAATTTCTAAGTATAAACTTTTTAAGAAATTTTGACATGACCAGTACGTTTATACAACGTTTTCCAAGGTTTCAAACCTTATTTTCAACAATTTTCACAAATTCGACACTTTTCAACAAAATTTCAAAATCTTAATCTTTAACGTTTCCTAAAATATTTTTCCCAAAATATCGTTCAATATCACTTCGTAAATACATTTTCACTTTTAAAAGTCCATCAAAACTCTCATTACGACTAAATATAGCTTATTGGGCCTTAAGGCTCAACAAGGGTCCATTAGGATATTTATAAGTCTAAAATACGATCTGAGTCCAAAACCAAAGTCCATTTACGTACATAAGTATATACTTATATGTAGAAAATAATTCGGCTACAATAAGCCCTCCCATTAAGCCGCGGCTCAAATAGACTTATTGGGTCGTGAGTCCATAAACTCCAAAATACGTATATTAAACTTGAAAATAAGCTAATAAGCTACGTATCGTATTTGGTTACTACCATAAGCCTCAAAAATAGTTCACAACATATGTCATAGCACAAAAATAATCAAAATCACTTTCCTAGTGATTTTGGAAAACTACATGTGGCATATAAGCCCAAATAAGCTAAGAAATAGTTTAAAAATAAGCCCGAATAAGCCATACAAGCTACTATAAAAAATAAGCATTCTAGCATCATATATTATTCAACCATCACGACCACAACATCAAAACTACAAAAACCCTCTTTTTCCTTTTTATTGTTACACGAACCAAACGTACCCTTTTCTTTCGTTTTGTTTCTAAAAATCGATTTTCACAACGATCAACTTGTACAACTAACATCTATGCATACAAATAAACCTAAAAGGACAAACGAAATTTAAATTTGGAAACTTACAAGAAAATCTTCAAAAATGTATATTTCGACACGAACCGAACAACCCAAATGTTGTTTAAATGAATACCCAAACACTCGTATCAACCCAGAATATCACGTTCTCGATCAAAGTTGGAAAATTTATGGTGGTGTAGTGGCGGCCGGATACACACACACACACACACACACTTATATGTGTGTTTTTTTGAAAAAGAAATGATAAGGATTATGGGATAATGTTTCTAGTGGAAAGCATATAAGTGTACGAATGGGACAAAGTTAGCTAAAATTAAGCCACCTTGTCTCCCTTGACTTATCTTGACCGGCCATGGAATCCAAAGGGACTCGGGCCTTTCTTTTCGTGTCGAAATCACTTAAATACTCGTAAAAATCAACTGTAAAATTATCCCCAAAGTTAATTAGCATTTTTATTCACTTTAAAAATACTTTTCCATTAACCTAGAGTATTTACACGACATATTTTTCACTTTACACCTTTCAAAACTCATTTGGACATTAACGGACGTGTCAGACTCGTTTTTCGGCATTTCTCAAAATTCACGGGTCGAACCACCCGGAATACGAATAACACAATAATACCTTCCAAAAGGGATTATTAATCACCATAAACCACAATTCATCACAATACTCATATAAATCATCACCGTCAACACGGTACAAAATCTGAATATACCGACAAAAGTCAAATAGTCAAAGGACTATAAATGAAATTTTTAGAACACCCAAAAGGGAAAAGGTTACAGTTCCTTTATGTGTTTTGCTTGTTTTGTTGTCTTCTGTGTGCTTGTTTTCCTTGGGTCTCCTGTGTGCTTGTATGCTTGTTTGTTTGCGTCTTCTCTTGGTCGTTTATGTGTGTTTATTGTGCCCTTTGCTTGTTTGTTGTTTTTTTGTTTTCCTCGGGTTTATGATGATGTTGGTTGCTTGTTTCCTTTGGTTTTGTTCCGTTCTCTATCCTTGAGCATCACCCTTATTCACACGTACACAGGTTGGAGGTCCCCTGGAAGTAGTCTCTTTACTTCCGGGTTTATCTTAGAGGTAGGGGTAGGATCTTTCTACATTTCACCTCCTCATACCCCGCTTTGGCGAGATTAGGTATGTTGTTGTTTTTATGTTAGTTCTAATTAATCCTATGTTATTCTATGTTAAACCTAAACTAATTCAAAAAAAGAGGGTTTTCAGCCTAAGAGACTGACACGAGTTTTGGTTTACCTAATCTAAATGATCACAATTAACACACACAAGCTAATAAACAAAAGATAAAGAAGCGGTCAAGCCTTATGCAAGGAAAACTTATTAGCTAGATTAATCTAATAAAATGCAGGTATTGTTTAAAAGTGCAATGATTGTTTTACTTTGTTAGTGATATATCATTTCTAAGTTTAGGCGGGACTTCTTCCTAAACTCTAGATCCGGCAATTCTGTCACAATTAACCAAATACGCATAAAGTATTCACAGTCGATTATAATCTATCTAGGAGACGATAATGGTGATAATCTTGAAACCTAGCTCATTGAGGCTTTACTAACTTACTGCTTAACAGCAATTTATATACTAGTAGTCCACTGTCCAGATCTTCACCCAAGGAATCAATTTGTTATTTGTAATCCTAGGTCACCTGCTGGTATACCTATTCACTAAACCAAAGGCGAATACATGTCAATATTTTTGATCCTACCGCTCTAGATATATAAACGGTTGCATTTTATATCTATCCCGTACCCTAGCTAACGCTCTAATTGTATTCCTAGATCCAGTTGAATGATAGATTAAATACATACTTAAGCATATAAACAAGTATAAATTGATAAACATAATCAACACACAACGAATAAGCAAACAATCTAGATAAACAAACCAAACATTATATTATCATAAACATGGCTAATACCTAAAGGTATTAGCCGATAGTCATTGTAATTATACAAATATCATAGACGAACGATTAATAAAAACCAAACGCGTATTTAGAGTATAGAGATTTCAAGGGTTTTCCTATGAAATGGAGCTCTTCGCAGGACCTTCTTGGCTTCTTAGATCTTCTGAGAATCGACTTGGTGGTTAAATGCATACCTAAAATGAGTTTTAGGGTTTTGTATTTATAAAGTCTGGAAAAACATCGATACGCCATAGTGAAAGGGTTCAATACGGCGTATTGGGGGTAACTTGGCGTGTGCTATACGAATATAATATTCCAAAATGTCCTTAGATCATCCGTAAATACGACGTATGAGCTCTTCTGGATACGACATATAGCCTTCTTCTCTTTATGGATGTCTTGTGAAGTTAGGGCACATATACGCCGTATCTTCTTGTTGGATACGGCGTATTGATGTAAAACTAGTTGGTTCTTCTTCGTTGACCAAAGTATTATATACGTCATATCGTTAATGTGGATATGACGTATTCTTCAAAGTCAAGCAATGGTCTTTTAGTTTGTCAAAGTCTTGGATACGGCGTCTGCTTCTAGAATGATACGGTGTATTGGTTGTTAGATTAGTAGAGTTTCTTGAACTCCTCGTTTGTGCTCCAAAATGCATTCCTTTTAGCTAACTTTCACCAAATGCTCGATAATTACTGCAATTAATACATAAAAGCAATTAAGTACCAATTAATGTATAAATAATGTAAAACGAGCAATAAATACGGGATAAATGATGTTATAAAATAGACGTTATTTGATGACAACAAATATTCCCTACCTATATCCTACTTGTCCTCAAGTAGACTTTAGATTTTCTTATGAAAATGAATTCCAAATGAATGCTTAGGATTTTTCTTTTAAGCATTTTTGTTTAATTACTAGCATACAACCAAACACCTCACGAAAAAGGGAAAATGAAATCACTCAAATTACTCAACTAATCTATGTGGTAACAATTTAGTAATTCGCTCAATTGCTCGGTCGTGACGAGTATTTTATCATAAGCTTGGCAAGGATTCACATCTCCAACACTAAAGCTAAGATAACAACTCATAAAATGGTAAATTTGGTTAATCTGATAAGTTTAAAGGTTATCATTCTTCTTAAACTCTAATCGATAACCAATATTCTAGAAAAAGCGACAAAACCACAAATGCGCGCCCAAATCCATAACCGCGACACTTGTGATTGCTCACTCCTTAACTCGAATAAGCTAAAGATTAGGACTAGTAATCTTCTCCAATAGTAGTAAACCAACAAGGGCAACAAAACCATATATACACATTCGAATCCATGAATGAGACATATATGATTGCTCAAATCCCTCATTCGAGTAAAACCAAAGGCAAGGATGAAGAATGATATAGGGTATAGAATAAGTGATCCTTACCACAATAATACACCAACAAGGGCGAAAAAACCACACATACACATTCAAATCTATGAATGAGACACATGCGATTGCTCACTTCCTCATTCGAGCAAACCAAATGTTTTTTAGTCTTTTAACTCGTATGCTAAAGCGGTCCTGGGCAACAAATCAGTGGACATGTCAGGCAAATACGGTACAAGTAATGCTGGAGCAGAATCTGTGGGGGTGTCGGATTGTAACAAGGTATATAAGGAAGCGGGTAATGAAGCGGTGATGTCTATCTCGGTAGACGATTGTATTAATTTGGATGGTATGGAGCGTAGTATTCTTGCTAAAGTTAAAGATTTAAGTGTCATTTCAGAGCTTCTAAAACATATGTCTTCTGAGGGATTCGATGATGTTGGTCTTAGATATGTTGGGGGACGTTGGGTTTGGTTGGAATTCGACTCTATGGATCAAGTGGAAAGCGTCAAGACTTCAAAGGCGTTAAAAGAGATATTTTTGGAGTTCAAAGATGTTTCTCACGATTTTATTCCAGATGAAAGATGTGTTTGGATAGACCTGGTGGGTCTGCCATTGGCATCATGGGCTCCAGAGGTTTATAAGAAGTTGGGTGGTCGGTGGGGAAGCAGCGTGTTTACGGATATGGTAAGTGATGGACCAATGTCTCATGGGAAGGTTTGTGTCCTTACAGAGTCTTTACATCGTGTGATAGAGTCCTTTATAGTTTCATATCGTAATCGGACTTATCGTATTATCGCTACTGAGTTTGCATATTGGGCGCCCAATATTGAATCGATGGAGGTCAATTCCGAGTCTAATCCTCTGGAAAGGAAGGATGCAGAGGGTCCTAGTTTGGATGAAAGTTTGGAAAATGAGGAGCATTTGGATGTCGATAGTTGTGATTCAGATTCCCCTAAGAATGTTAACAATGATTCGGTGTCGCCTTCTAGTCGGGTTTTGCGAGAGGAGGATGTTCGTGGGGTGGAAAGTGATCTTGTGGACTCCTTTGAAGAAGGCGAGATTCGTGATGATTCGGTCTTGTATAATGATGGGTGTATTAAGGATTGCATGGAAAAGAATTTGGAAGATGATGCTGGTGAGATTCTTGGAGTTCATTCTCAGGGTGATTGTGGTAATGTTACCACTGATGATAATGAGGATGTTACGCCAGTTATTGCTCCTGAAAAAGACTCCATCATTGCGCCTCCATCTACACCCCCGGGTAATGATTTAAATATTGCTGTTGAGTCTGGTTCTTCGTGGATTGATTATATTGGTCCTCTAACTAGTGACGAGATAGATTCTGATAAACGATGGAGCTATAGAGACCCCAATGGAAATATACACGGGTTGTTCTCTCTCGCGCAACTACGTTCGTGGAAAGATTATTTTCCTAGCGATCTTCAGATTTGGAGTTATTATGGCAACGTTAAAGAAGCTATTCTTCTTCATAATGCCTTATCGAGACAAACAAAGGATGCCGGTTAGATCGCTTTTTGGTATGATGCCTCGGGTGTTCGGTTTCGTTCATGGGAGTTAATTCAGTTGGCGCCATGGTGGGATCTTTCTTATTCTAATAGCCTTTGGTTGTTTTGCGAGTTCGTTTCGTTAGAGTTTTTCTGTTCCTTTTCGTTCTTTGTTTGTTGGATCGTTTTTGCGTGTATTTCGTTTGCTAGTTTCTTTCTAGCCTTTTTTAATAAAATTCTATTTGCCGTTCAAAAAAAAAAGGCATGGGAAATATTTATAATTGGTGTAACATAAAAGAACAAAATAGATAGATTAAGTCCAAACAAAAAAATAATAATGTTGCTAGCTACTTTCCCGACCATGCCCATGAAAAGGACACAAATCAGACTAACTCACGCTTTAACACGAAAACTCACGCTTTGGTAGACAAGAATTAGACTCATAGATGTATTGATCAACCATACATGACTCTCCATAAAAACAACCTAGTTGGCGTTTTCATAATGGCCAACTCCCAATCATCCATAATATAATATACACCAATAGTGACGATATCTACCACTTGATACAAAAAGTACATAGTTGGTTTATATTGCCACCAAATAAAAATAATATACAACATAACTTTACATCGTTGGTTTATAGCACGTACCAGCGAATAATTGATCGTCATAAATAATAAAATCGGTTAAGTTTAGACGAACCGATTATTTCACAATCCTGTCCTTTTTTTCTGTTTTTGTATTTTTCTGTTTTTTTGATTTTTTTTTCAACATAAATGCTAGAAAACGAAATTTGGGTGTAAAATTTCACGACTTCACGAACATGATAGATATAAATTTTATTTCCGATCATACTAGTGAAAGTAGTAAACATACGAAAAATATAAATATACGACTTTCACATTCCCATTGCGTTGTGCAATTTCCGACCTAGCCATGGATAGAAAATGCGCACACGAGCATAGGAAATACATACTTTTACACGAAAGCAACTAGCAACCGATTAAGGACTTAATCTATATGGTAGGCTAAGGTGTAAAGGTGCAATGAAACAAATATTTGGTGGTGTAAGAAACAAAAGGAATGGCTCAACAGGTTTTTCTAAGGGTATCTTACTCTAAAGATGAGAGTAAACAAAAGGGGTTTATACGGGGTTAACTGACCAGTATAGTTATTTAATATCACAATATGTATAGGACTTTTGGTGTAATCCTAGAAATTGACCAATTTAGAAAAGTCACTCCATCTATATAAAATAATACTTGTTGTGGTGGTCTCGAATAGTATACCAAGTCAAGTTCTAAAGTTTACCATAGTCACCGGCACACTCTTATTTTTGTGGAATTTTGGATAAAAATTGGGAAACGGAATAGGCTTGATTATGAAAATATAAAAATAAGGGTTATGTGTGCGGGTCATACAACAAATAATTTCACAAAAATATGCTAATTTTTTTTTAAATTTGAGCATAAATTAGGCATATTAATGTAAAAATAAAGACAAGTAATGTTCTAATTCTCCTCCTTCCACTTGAGATATACAACGCCCACGTTGTTTAAATATAACATGAAAACATGAAATTAAAGAATTAGAACAGAAAAACTCTCCTGAGATTTGCTCGGTATGATCCTTCATGTTGCATATATGAGCAAGGATGTGTGTTGTAAATGCGTCTGAATGCCCGCATTCACTACAACACATATAGATTCCAGATAATATGTATACCACACCAAATTTATCATCTCATTCAGTAAGTTCCTGTATTAATGCTCAGAAAACAAAGTAATTATATCTCTGAATAATTGTTGGTTAGATAACAAAAACTAAAACGAATACTGTACAGGAAGTCGATACGCCGTATCCATGTTTCAGGATACGCCGTATTGAAACATGTAGGAAAAGAATCTTAAATACGAGTCAGAGGTCGAATACGTTGTATTCATAGTTATGAATACGCCGTATCGACAAGTCTGACAATAATGTTTTAAAAGGCATGGGGGGAAAAAAGGGGGGGGAAAGAAGGGAAAAAAGAAATAAAATGGATAATGTCCAGGTAGGTCGGTACGCCATATCCTATGGAATTAGATACGCAGTATTGATAACCTGGAAAGACAGACTAGATCACTAAATTGAAAATATATTATGGGTTGTCTCCCGGCAAGCACTTTTGTTTATAGAAAAGTCTTTAAGTTAGACTTGCTTCATCTTAAGTCCCATCCTAATAAAACAGCTTATCGTCAAACGGGATGCCAAACAAAAAAAAAAAAAGAAACATACAATTTTTGATAAGATTTATTAGCATCTCTTCGTTAAAATAATTCTAAATCATGATATTAACTCTTAATTCCATGATAAAATTTTCAGCAGTGAAAAATTTACTAATTGCATCATGACTTGTATCCAAAAGTTTATTTCACCCTTGTGCATAGGTACCGATATTTATACTTATTACATTACGTAATGGTTTGATGGATATATCTCTTAAAGACTGTTTAATATTGATTTTATCATCATCGTTGTCCGTATCTAATTTATAATTAATTGACAAAAATCATGTTAAAAGGAAATAGATCATTATAGGATATAACATTGTATTTCTCATCATCATATTCGGACACTGATATTTCACTTTTCAAATTAACTTCATCGACATGCTGAGGACTTACCGTGGGTTCAGATGAGAAATATGATTCAAAGCTTAATACATTATCATAAATTATAGCTAGGAAATTTGTTTCCAAAAATATGAGGATGTCGATGTCTACATCATCAAGACGCCAACTACTCTTACCATACTTAGCAGTTTCCCAGTTATAAACTTTCAATACCTAATACGGCGTATCCTGCTGATTCCATATGCCGTATCCAGCTGGTCAAATAATCAAAGATCATGCAGCAAATGTGATTGAAGACAGTTATTACTGATTGATTGTAAAAGTAGCGCACACTCCAAGGAATTCACCCAATACGCCGTATTGACCTCATTCAATACGGCGCATCAGCTCATTTTCAGAGACTATAAATAAAAGACTCAAAATGAGTTTTCAGTATGCTTAATCATATTTTTTATACCATAAACACAAAGGTTGATTTTTTGAATAAAAGAAGAGCAGCCAAGGTCAAGCATCGATACTAATTCCATAGAAGACACCGTGTAATTCCTATACTCTTGTAATCATTCAATTTTTGGTATCATTCGTTTAACTCAATTAGTTTACCTTGGTTGTCTGATTATACTTGTATTATTACAATGTTTATGGGCTAATACCCTTGGGTATTAGCCATCTTAATAAAGATTCAATGTTTGGTTTGTTTAATCCTGATTGCTTAATTTATCGTTGATTGTTTAATTATGTTTATCATTTCATACTTGTTTATGTGCTTGAATATGCCACCCGTCATTCAACTGGGTCTAGTGAGACTGACCAAGTAATCTAGATACTGGGATGGCTCTCCATATCGTGTCTTATATATCTGGACCAATAGGATCACAAATAATTTCATATCTTTGCCTTTAGATTAGTGAGCTTAGTTGGCTCGGCAGGTGACCCTTTTATCAACGAGTACGTTCTTAATCAATTGGTAAAGACTTGGACAGTGGACTACCAGTATATAAAATGCCATCAAGCAGTAAGTGGGTAATGTTCCGATGGGCTATGGTTTAACAAGATCACCATTGCTTTAATCCCTAAGATAGATTATAATTAAACTAAAAGGATACTTTATGTGGATGCATTTATTGTGACAGGATTCAACGTGTATAGGTCTTAGGAAGAAGTACCGCCTAAGTCTTAAGAATGATATGCCGCCTTGAGATAAGCACTCATTGCACTAAACAAACAAACCAATGTTTAATCAGATTTAATATGGCTAATACAGTTTTCTATCATTTGGCTTGACCGCTCTTTTATCTTTTGATTATCTTCTTGCGTGATAATTGTGTTTTGAATTGATTTAAGTCGCCACAAAACTTGTGCCAGTCTCTAAGGCTGAAAACCCCCCTTTTATCAATAGAACTAGGTTTAGCATAGGTTTAACATTAATTAGAAATAACAAAGAATTAATTAGACTAATTAGACCAAATAAAATACTGATAGAATTTAAGGTTAACTTTCTCGCTCTTAGTGTTCGACACCCTACTTACCAATGAAGCTACATCTTAACCGGATACACTGCCCGTTAGAGTGTTATTTTTAGGATAAGTCGGCTAAATATAAATTTAAAACTTGATAATCAATAAATACAACCTACACGACAACACATCAAAGGTTTAGTTAAAAGGAATAAAGAAATCTCCTTGTGAATGACTTCTTCTAAAGTTGTTATAGAAGTACAACAACTTTCCCTAAAGGACTGTACCTAGTACCTTAAAGCACGTCTGCATTAAATGGTATCTCAACCACCCATTGGATGTCTGACGCGTGTACTAGGTTAACTTGTAAACCCTAATTCCTTTACCTATAAAAGGAAAGGGATATCGAGAGTAAATGCTATCTCTTCCAATTAATGTGAAAAACATTGAAGAGTTCATTTATCTCTCAAACAAACTGAACAGAACTGCTGAAGCTGAAGCTTCAGTTCTAGTCAAGTAGTTTATTTTCTTACTCTCTTAACTTTGGTTAGAGTTTAAGTTCGAAGGAGATAACACCCCAATTGTCATTCAACCACCTTGCTATTCCGCAAGCAAGGTGTGTCATAGATTCTTTATTTGATTCTAATAAGAACCTATACGTTGAAAAGTTACTTCTGTGTGTTTTAAACTTGTTCTTTATATTGTTCATATATATCTGTTTAAAACTCACTTTATTGTCATGAATGTGATTAGTTTAACTTGATAAACCTTATATCACATTCAACAGGACCAACAAGTGGTATCAGAGCAGTTTGATTTATAAAACATGTTTTAAAAGCTTTTATATAACTGCTCAAGAGATTTTTAAAATCAAGATCCATAAAAAATGGCAGCAGAAGTACCACAAACTCTTAAATACATGGGTGGCCAGTTAAATACTGCTCCTTTACTTGAGGTGGAAAATTTCACCAACTGGAAGAAAAGGTTTATGTGCCATATCACTAGTGTTGAACCTCAATTCAAAAACATCATTGATAATGGCCCTTTTATTCCTATGGTAGCTGGTCAAAGGAAGCCTAAAGGATAATGGACATTGAATGAGAGAAAATCTGCTAACCTAGATCAGAGTCTCAAAAGTCTCATTATGTCAGTTATTCCTGATGACCAAATGAATTATGTTATAAACTACTTAACAGCCAAATCTACCTGGGATGACCTGATACTATATCATGAGGGCCCCTCTAATATGAAAGAAAGTAGGGTCATGGAGATAAAATTATGTTACAACACCTTCAAGTTTAAAAAAGGTGAAAATCTAACATAAACTTTTACCAGATATAAAGCTTTGATGAATGAATTAGCAAAATGATGACATCAATCTTTCAAAGCTTGAAATAAATACTAGTTTTATGAATGGGTTACCAAAGAAGTGGCTAAGTTTCTGCCAAAATCTAAAAAACACAAATCATGTGAAAGATTCTGAGCTTGCTTCTTTATTTGGTAAACTCAAATATGAAGAAAACCTAATAGACATTATTTATGAGACTGAAAAGAAGAAATCTCTTGTCTCTGCAACACCCTTGTCAACTGCTTTCATCTCTACCTCTATTGTTAAGGACTTTCAAGATAGTCTTGATGGAGGATGCAAGACGCAGTCAGGAGTACATGGATGACCTTGAAGAAGAATATCAAGCAAGAGCTCTTTTAGCTAAATCTAAAAGATTCTTCAAAAAAGGATTCTAAAGGTTCAGTGGTGCAAAGGTAACTGACCAAACTGAATGCCATAAATATGGTGGGAAGGGTCACTTTGCAAGAGATTGCATTTCAAAAACCTCAATCCCATCTTTTCAGTCACTTTTTTAAAACAACTCTCAACCAAGAATTCTCAGCTCATCTCAGTACAAACCTAAACTGAGGCCTACAAAAGACTTTGAAGCCAAGTATAACAAAGTCAAGGCTAAGCTGGCTCTCCTTAGTTCTAGTGCTTCAGCTTTGAAATCTTCAATGGTCAAGAATAAAGGTCTTATTGCTGAAGCTTATGATTGGGATGAAGAGGAAGTGTCATCAGATGATAATGAAATTGTTAAAGTAAAGGTATTCATGACACTTGCTGATGATAATGATGCTGTCAGCAAAGAAGGTGCTAGGAATGGTGAATGGGTAAAGATATCTATGAGAAAGGTACACACTCTTCTTGAAATGGAAGATAATGATGATAGAAAAAACTATCTAGATTATTTGTGTATTTATCTTAACTATGTTGAAGAATAAAGAAATAATCTTTTTCTCAAAACATAGAAATCTTGTTCAAGAATTGAATACATGCAAAACTTGATTTTCTTACCATTCAGCATGTAAACACCGAGATTCTCAAAGAGAGTCAAAACTTAAAAAAAGAACTGAAAGAGCTAACCACTATTATTGAAACATGGTTTAACAGTTCTAATAAGGTAAATCAGTGTATCAGTGAACAAATTCCCACTCAAAAGAAAAGAATTCTGGGAGCTGATCAACTCATTGAAGTTTCCTTTAGTTCTGGGAAAAAAAGACTCGGTCTTTGTAAAATCTTTAGTTGATGACACAAAAGTGTCCATACTCAGTGTTGAAAGACGCTGGTTATCTGAAGCTAAAGGTTTTATTTTTCCGAATCATGATATTGGTAGAATACTCCTAACAGAGTCACAAAGAAACACAATTGATCCTTTAGTTGTTGTAACTGACTCTTTTGCGACTGATTATGATTCAGCAGATGAATCTTCAGTATGTAGCACCCCTATTCCTCTACTAGAGAAGCTAGTTGGTGCCGAACCTATCTCTGGCCCAAAGACTATCAAATCAATTTTGAAGTCAAATTCCACATTTAAAGTTGAAGCCTTAAAAGGTGTCATCATAAATGAACCATCCTCAGCTCATGCTAAGGGTAACAAAAGTGCTTTAGCTTTAAAAGCTAATTTAGCTTATGCTGGTAAACTAAAGAATGTGAAAACTAAAGATGACCCTACCTTAGCTATTGTAATGAAAGAACTTAATGAACTAAAACTAAAAATTAGCAAGAACCAGTCATCTTACTTTAGAAATAATAACTCTCAAAAGGTTCCCTAAAATGCACTTCAAAACGAATACAAAACTCAATTAAAAAATGGTTGTGATCTTTGCGGTTTAAACAATCATCTCTCTGAGAATTGTTATATATTTCTATTTTGTAAAAAGTGTAAGGGAACTGATCACAGAACATGTGATCATGCTGAATACATATCCACCATAAACATGTCTCAGCATCTCATAGGTCTGGGTGGGTCTTCTTCAAGATCTAGAAACCCAAGACCATAAAAACACTTCTTCCCTCCATTCATACACTGTGGGTTCAGCGATCATCTATCCGATGATTGTGTCAACTACCCCATATGTGATATTTGTGGAAGTTATGATCATGACACATATGGTCATAACAGGATCATTTCTATAAGAAGAGGAATCAAGCCAAGAAACCTTCAGCATGTCAGAAAAAGTTGTGAAACATGTGGTAGCACAGTTCATACCACAACTGATCACAATAACAATGAGTGATTCAGAAGAGGTGAAACACTTCAAGTTAAGAAAGTTAAAGGTCTAAAATCAAATAAGACTGAAATATCAAATGCTAGCAGATCTAAGACTCCCACTAAAAGGTAGGTTTCTAAGCAAAACTAACCATTTTGAACATATTTTTGTAGTGTGACATTAGGAAGCCCATCTGGTACCTAGCCAGTAGATGCTCAAGGCATATGACTGATGTCAAGAGTAGCCTGCATAAATATGAGAAACAACCAAGACCTAAGGTGGTGTTTGGAGATGACTCTACATGCACAACTAAAGGTTACGGTTCTATCAAATGTAATTGTATACTTTTCATAACAGTAACATTTGTAAATGGTCTTACGTATAATTTAATTAGCATCAGTCAACTCTGTGATGCTAAATATATTGTTTAGTTTGATGAGAAAAGAGGAACAATCTTCAACTCTAACAAAGAAGTTATAAATATTGCTCCAAGAGTAAGAGATGTTTATGTTCTTGACATGATATCTTCTGCTCAAGAATCTTGTTTCTTTGCCAAAGCTTCTGAGAATCTCAACTGGCTTTGGCATAAAAGACTTGCTCATTGAAACTTCAAAACATTCAACAAACTGGAAAAACAAAATCTTGTTATTGGTCTTCCTTCATGATTATGCAAATATAGGCACGATCAGGCTTCAATAGGATCGAAGAGTTCTTGGGATGCTTAAGGGATTACCAAGTCTTGGATAACCTATGACAACATAAATAGAAACACTAAGTTAAGTGAAGTGCAAGGGGTGTCCATGGGAATCACCTCCGGTGTGAGAGTAAGTATGTACTTTTATGATGTAAAGTATGTAATTATGCATGAGTATGTGAAAGTATTAGTCATACCTGGAGACCTTGCCATCTATTTATATGTGTAGAAATAGGATGAGACGAGGCCTAGCATAAAAACCAGTGATCGTGGGGGTGTCCTATGTTTTGAGGGGTGATTGCAGGAACTGTATACCACGTTCTCTACCTTGGCGTGAAAGCCTAGATGGAGAGGGAGATCGTGGGTGTTTGACTTAAACAAGTCTGACCTCTGCCCTAGTTTCATCGAAGGCCTTACCGCGAAGGGTTTGGGGCCTTCGCGTGACAGATTCCCATACTGGTAACCATCTCGAAGGCAGTTTTATGCCACTCAAAACTATTCGAAGGTTTTAAAGTACAATTGGGAGAAGATCCCATTCGAGCTCGAAGGGGAGGCCTCTGAGCTACAGACGGGGTATGTCATCAATCCCCCAGTCGAATCTAATGCATGCATCTATGGGTGCATTACGTTCGACTCCTCAAATATAGTCCAAATCGTAGACCATATCGAAGGCCCGAGTAGGTGTGTTGTATGCATTGAAGTATAAGTCCACTTGTCGTGGAGTTAGTTGAGTCTTTAAATGAAAATTACTCAACAGTCTTCCTGGGTAATCGTAAATGTCTTATCCTACTTTTTCCTCTAATTTGAAATCCGAATGACCCCTGATTCTTTACATGTGGAAGGTCGTAAAGGCATTGAGAATTACCTTTAAATACTTTGCCATAAACTTCTCTTTTCCTTTTACCATCGTCATCATCTTCTTTTCTACTTTCTTCGAACTGCTACTCATCTATCTCTGAGGTAAGATAATAATCACCATCTTTTTAATTATAAGTGTGAAATATTCCATAGCCACTCAAACTTGTAAACTTTCAAAGGAGGAGTTTAATGATTTTCTCACCCTCTACCCTATTCCTTCTGAATATCATGTTATTTTACCTAAATCTAATCAGACCATTTTTGATGCTCTACCTGGGTATGTCGGGTTGTACACCCATTCATTTTCTCTTGCAAATCTTAGGCTTCCCCTTACTGAGTTCTTCTGTAAAGTTCTCGAATATTTTTAGGTTTATATATCTAGGCTTAACCCTTTTGGTTATGCCAAGCTCACCACTTTTGTTGTCATGTGCAAGGCTTATGGTTGTGAGCCCTCTATCGACCTCTTCTGAGGGTTCTTCAATTTGCGTCAAGCTGGTAAATGGTTGACTTTTGCCAAAAGGTCTGAAAAACATGTTCCTAATCTTCTCCCTAAGGTCATTACTCGTATTGAGGGTTGGCACGAGCGGTTTTTCTATGTACAAGACTCTATTATCCCTGCTAAGTATTCACAACTTCTTTCTAAGCAAAACAAACTTGATTCAAAATCCTTCAAAGATAAACTTTCCCTAAATATTAAAGAGAATACCACGTTCCAGCGTCTTGGTTGATATCCCATGAGTGTTTTTTTTTCCTGATCCTATTCTTTTCTTGGCTGGCCTCAAACCTTTATGGGAACATGGTCAGCAACGACCTGCGATCATGGCGGGCGATAAGGGTATTTATCTTTCTTGTTTTTTCTTCTCTTTCCTTTTTCACTAATATATGATTTACTTTTTCTTCTTGCAGAAATGGCTTTTAGGAACTTTTTCAATGCCAAAGATGATGAGGATCTATTATTTTGCCTAAGGAACCTTCCTCGGGCTTCGGCACTGGTTCCCTATCTGTTTTAGTAAACACGGAGCCTCTGAAAGCTGACGAAGAGCTTGTGATCTAGTCTGTAAAGGTTACGATAGATTCTAGGGAAAGCCTGAAGCCTGAAGTGTTTGTTGTTCATCTTGGAAGTGTAGCTGCTCGGATAAAGGATAGAAAGTGTAAGACTAGAGGAGGGTTATCTAGGCCTCCTGTCATGAGAAAATTTGCTCCTAGGTCTTCAACCTCCAGTGCTACCCGTGCCAAGACTTCTTCTTTGAAGGATGATGTTCCCTTCTTGATAGTGTCTGATGATGACGAAGGTAGACTTTCCTTCTTTAACTTGTTCTTTATTATTTATACATCATGGGTTCTCCAATATGTTTATCTTTATTCTTTCTTAGGTCTCCCTGATGTCCTTGAGCTTAAATATGCTACTACTGCCACCTCAAGATCTCTGCTATTACTCCTCTAGCTTGGAAGAATCACCTGGACAACCACATGGATGTGGAGTTGTTGGATCTTCATGACCGCTGCTACGCGAGATAAGCTGTAGTTGACAATGCTGTTAACAGGAGATCCCGTGAGCTGTTGCAGGTTATTAAGAAGCTAAAGGGTGAGTTTGATGTTATGAAGGACATGGAGTGGGATAGGGAGGAAGAGTGTGAGGAGCTATGGGTTAAATGTGAGGCTGCTATGACTGAGTTTGAGAAGAACCCCACTGTAGTGGCTCTCCAAGAGAAGATATCTACTCTTTTTACTGAAGTCAAAGAGCATAAGGTGAGTCTTGACAGAATGATGCTAGAGAGTCAGAAGTGGCCAGGCTATCAATAGAGCCTTTTGACTTTGGATTCAAAAGTTACTTCTTTGGAGGCCGAAAAGGTAAGGTTGGAGGCCGTTGAAGTGTCCCTTCGGAAGGAGGTTGAGGAGCTTAAACAAGATAGGAGAGAAGTGGTATCTAAAGTTGTTCCCTATGCTACGATGGAGCTTGTTTATAGTGATCACATGAGTAGCCTTGTTGGAAGGCTTGTGTCCTCCGCTATCTTTTATAGGAGGTGTAGGGCTTACGAGCAGGTTGCTGATATGAAAGAGCCTTTTGACCTGTCGAAGGTGAAAGGTTATCGTTCTTCTTACAAGATATATCATATTTAGGCCAGCAACGATCTTGCCACAGCTACTTTCCTTTGGTTGGATGAGTTTGTGGCAGATCCCAGAGCTCCTATTGAAGCTTTATTGTCAAAGAAGCCTCCATCTCTTCAAAGACCTGCTCCTTCAAGGACTCAAGTTCCCTTGCTTTCTTCTCAAAGAGTTACTCCATCCTCGGTTCTAGTCTTCAACCTGATGTCTCCTCCTGCAGATATTTCCGTTGTGAAGCCTCAATCCTCTCAACTTCCATGAAGGTCACCATGTTGGTGTTAATTCATTCTTAAGGGTGGCATGTACCCTTTGAACAATTTGTTATGATCCAAGCTTTGGCCTTTAGACAATTTACATTTTGGCAATGGTTTATGTTAGCCATTGTATGAACAATTTATGTCGACCTTTAAGGTTGACTTCAGATAGTATCCTTCCCCTAGGGAGTTAAATATAGGGACGTAGTCCCAAGTTTTATCTATGATATCCCTTGTTTCTATTGCCATGACTTTGGGGGACTTTAGTCTGACCCCTTTATCATTTATAAGTAAAATTTTGCGCTTTATAAAGCGAAGGCTCAAGTGTGGCCTTAAGTTGTCAATTATGCAGGCGAATATCTTATGCCAACCCTGAAGGTAGGCTTCCATGGGGAACATAATCATGTTTGAGGATTTGGAGGACTTTGAGTCTGACTCTTTTATGCGCTTTATCAAGCGGAGGCTCATGCGTGGCCTTAAATATTTAACTTATTTGTCAATCTTCAAATGAAGGGTTGCGACCTGCTTCATTACGTCCTCAAGGCTAAAATAAGCAATGAGGAAAGTTAACGTGAATTTATTGATGTTTATTTTTGGTAGGGATCATGCGTGGCCCCACAACATCCCTTCAAACGTTAACTTAGTAGTATTAGGCTCAAGTGTGGCCTTATGAGATCTTTTGTTGTAAATAACGACACAAAAGATTTTGGTTAAGTCTATTTCATTAATAGTGTAGAAAGATTTACATCATCTCGCGTATGAACACTTAGTTTGCTACACTTTTTTGGATAGTCGAAACAATGACTTTTGCTGAAAAAAGAATTGTAAAAAAGGTAAGTTTTACATGTAAAACTTACGAAGGTTTGTTCCCTTTGCTGTTTGAATCAACGAGTGATCAGATGCGTCAATGATCTTGTAAAGTTCTCTTTCGTAAACTTCTTTTATCATATGAGGACCCTGCCATTCCTGCGGGTTTTCTGTGTTGTTTTGTAATAGTAAAACAAAATCTCCTACCTTGTAGGTGGAATGATTCCTCCTTTTGCTGTGGAACCTGTGCAGCTCGTTTTGATAGTAAACTTCTTCAATCGAAGCTACTTCATTGCTTTCCTTTCTTTTTGTCACTTCCTTCGTTCTTCCTTTGTCCTCTTTAGCTACATTATTTTTGACTGTCAGGATTATGGCTTCGGATCCATAGGTTAAGCTATACGACGTCTCCTTATGATTGTTTCTTGGAAGTGTTCTATGTATCCACAACACCTGAGGTAAATCGTCCACCCATCCTTGTTGGCTTCGAGTTAGTTGCTTCTCGATTCTACTTATTATCTCCATGTGTTCTGTGATGGGGGAGAAAGATTATGCGATTTTCAATCCTCTGCAATGATAGGCGAAAATGCCTTCTTTGAAGTGCTTATCGTCCTTTGAACTGATTATTTGTGGTACTCCGAATCTACACACCACATATTCCCATACAAATATTTTTATATGTCTTGCATTTTTAGTGGTCAAGGGATTTGCTTCTATCCATTTCGTGGAGTGTTCTATGGCTATTGCCAAGAATTTCAGTCCCCCTGGGGCCATTGGTAGGGGTCCTAGGATGCTGACTCCTCAATGACTAAATGCCCATGCATTTCCAGCTGTTATTTCCCTGATTTCTTTTCTTTTCCTTATCGCTGATTACTCTTTGCATTTCTCACAATCTTGAATTATTCTTGCAACGTCTCTATGCATTGACGACCAATAATATCCTTGCTTTATGATCCTGACCACCATTGAACGTGGCTCCATATTGAAGCCGCAAGAACCTTCGTGTATTTCTTTTATTACATCGTCTGTCTTTGGTGGAGTTATGCACGAAGCCATGATGTGTAGAAAGACTTCTTGTATAGGCTACCTCTAATCAGCTTGTATTAGAGTGCCTTAATTCTGATCTTCCAGGACTCTTTGAAGTCTTCTGGTAGTAAACCACTCAGCAAATACTCGTGGATGGGGGTCATCCAGCTATCCTTGTCTTTGGTTTCGACCTGCAGAACCTCCTTTTCCTCTATTGACCTTCTCGCTAGGACTTCGACTAGTACTTCTTTAGTGAGATGCTCGAAGGTCATCAAAGCTAGTTTTCTTAGGGCATCAGCTTTTATATTCTAATTTCTCCTAATGTGCTTGATTGTATAGCTCCTGAACCCTCTAAGGTTTCCTTTGTTCTTTGTAGATATTCTCTGATGGCTGGTTGTTTAGGTGCGTAGATTCCCTTTATTTGATTTACCAATAGTTGGGAGTCTACAAAGATCGCCAAGTTTACGATTTCCATTTCTTGTGCTATTCTTAGCCTCGCTAATAGTGCTTCGTATTCTGCTTCGTTATTCATTGTTTCGAATTTGAAACGTAGAGCATAAGTATACTCTTTACCTTTGGGGTCTATCAGCATCAATCCGGCCCCTGAACCGTCGAAGCTTGATGCTCCATCAGTATAGAGCTTCCACTCATAGCTTGGTTTCGTTTCTTCTAGCTTCATGTCTGTCTTACTTCTTACTTCCTTCCTGTTATCTTCGGGAGGGGGGGTTCTTCGATTAAAAAATATTTTCGTGTTTCTTTGTTGCTGTCACCCCTTGCTCGGAATACAATGTCATGTTCTCCTAATTTGATTGCCCATTTAGCTATATGCCTTGACTTTTCAGGTTTTGTGAGTGCCTGTTTGATAGAAGAGTTAGTTAGGATTGCTACCGTATGTGCCTGAAAATATCTTCACAACCTTCTCGCCACGTGTACCAACGATAATATGAGCTTTTCTAGTTTGGGGTAGTTGAGCTCGGCTCCCTGTAGGACTCTACTTACAAAGTAAATGGGAACATGTCCTTCTTCCCTTCTCGTGAATAAGGTTGCGCTTATGCTTTCTGTCGAAGCTGCGAGATACATCATTAGAACTTCCCCATGCATTAGCGCTCTGAGCGTTGGCAAAGTATCCACAAGTTTCTTCATTTCTTGGAGTGCTGCTACTGCTTCTTGTGTCCACTACATGTTCTTTTTATCTGTACGACTTTTGAGCACTTTGAAGAAAGGAAGGGACCTTTCGGCGCCTTTTGACAAAAATCGGCTAAGGGCTGCTAATTTTCCATTGAGGCTCTGTATGTCCTTGAGTGTTTTTGGTTATTCGGTGTCAGCGATAGCTTTTACCTTTGAGGGGTTAGATCATATGCCCTGCTTAGTAATGATGTGTTTTAAAAATAGGCCCTCCTCAATGCCGAAGGAACACTTCTTTGGGTTAAGCTTCATGTTGATCGATCAGAACCTTTGAAAAGTTTCCTTTATATATGTCAGCATGTCTTCTTCCGAGATACTTTTGATAACCATATCATCAACGTAGGCTTCGATATTTCTTCCAATTTACTTGTTGAAACCCTTGTCTACTAGTCTTTGATACGATTCTCCTGCGTTTTTTAAACCGAAGGGCATTTTTCGGTAGCAGTAGATTCCTTCTCCTGCGAAAAATGTTGTCTTGTATTCGTCCTCTACTGCCATTTGGATCTGGTGGTAGCCTTTGTAAGCGTCCAGGAAGCACTTTAGGCGGAGTCTAGAGAGGGATTCTACCTTATAATCGATCTCAGGCAAAGGGTAACAGTCTTTGGGGCAGGCTTTGTTTATATCCGTGAAGTTAACACACATTATCCATCCTCCGTCACTTTTCTTTACCATAACTGGGTTGGATAACCATGTCTGATGCGTGGCCTCTCGTAATATCCTTGCCCTTGTGAGCTCTTCCACCTATTTACATGTTGCTGTGCTATGATCAGGACCTAGGCTTCTTCTTTTTTGTTTGGTTGGTTTGATGTGGCTATACTCATTCAGTTTCTATTTTGTATTGAAGGATTTCCCATCGACCGTAATGGTTCTGGGGATGCTTGTCATATCAGCATGAGTCCACGCAAAGACATCTGTGTTGGTACTTAGGTGGTTTCATAACCTTTCTTTGAAGTGTTCTGGCAGCTGCTTTCCGATGGTGACTGCCTGTTCTAGGTACTTGCTGTTGACGACTATCTTTTCTTCAGCATCAGTGTAGCTGAGAACCCCTTTTGTGTTTGCTGGGGAGGTCTCTATGATTTTCTTTACACCTTCTCCTATTTTGTCAAATTTGTGTGTTGAGAACACAGTTCCGATTCCTTGGATGGTATGGAATTTGACGGCCCCGTGGATCGTGGAGACTACCATCCCTATTTTCTGCATTGCTGTTCTTCCCAATAGCATATTTTATAGGGAATTAGACCTTACAATGATGAAGTTGAGATTCTCGCTTCTTGATAGAGGAGTGTCACCTATCGTGATCTCCAAAAGAACTTCACCAATGACCCAGGACTTTCCCCCCGAAAATCCAACCAACAGGACTTTCAAATCCACCTTAGATGCTTGGATAAAGGGATTTAATTTCAAGAAAAAATATTCATAGATGACCTCGCATAAGCTACCACTAACGATGTGTACTCGGCCTATCTCTCTTCTAAATATCCTGGCTTTTATGACGACCGGTGCTGAGGAGTTGCTACCCTTTGTTATTAAGGGAATATGATTTCCCTTCCTTTGAAGGCGGGGCTTTTAGATGCACTGTTCCTTGTGTAAGATTCCTCCTGATTTATCATAAGTATAGGTGCTTCAACTGGAGTAGTCCTTTTTTCTTTCTTCTCTCCTCGTTGGTTGTCAGAGGTTTTTGCCTTTCCTTCTTGATCCCTTTTACAAGGTGGGAGAGTTGGCCCGACTATACAGCTTCTTCATTTTGGATCCTTAGTTTTCGGGAATCATTAATGTCGTGTCCATGGTCTTCATGAAAGTGGCAGTACTTGGACATGTCCCATGATCGCCTGCTTCCCAACATACGAGGAGGCTACTCGAAGCATCTGGCTACCTTTTCTGTGGTGAGAATCTCTCTTAGACTTTTAGATAGGCTAGAGAGCAATCTGTGATTGGGTCCCCGGTAAGGGTAGAACCTGTCTCTACTAGTATGTCCCCTTCCGTTGTCCTAGGAGGATTTCCTTGAACTTTCAAAGTTATCCCTTCGAACATTAGGGGCTCCATTAGTTGCAACTTCTCTTGCTTCGATCCATGTGTAGGTCTTTTCCATCAAGCCTTTTTAGGTGGATGGAAGGTCTGTGGAGAGGTGTTCGACCAAGTTTCTTGTTCTCAAACACTGAACAAAACCAGAAATACGCTGGTCTTCATGTATGCCTAAAATTTGTAAGGTGTCATATGTATACCTAGTTACGAAAGCTCTGACGCTCTCGCCTTCTCTTTGTTTGATGATGTGAACTGCTAAGTGCATCTTTGTGAACCTCTTTTGCTGGCTAAAGTGTGATTGAAACTTTGCCTTTAGGTCTTCGTAGTTGAGAATACTACCTGCTTTTTGACTATTCCACCATATTCAGGCAGAATCTTTGAGGGTATATGTAAACATGTGACAGGCCACATGCATCAACCATTTTTGCATACGAATGGCTCCTTCGAAGAGGTATAAGAAATTATCAGGATCCCCCTTTCCATCGTAAGAACCAACATGGGAAGGCATTTTTAGTCCATCTGGGAGAGGATAGTCCTCTATCCAGCGAACAAAGGGGGTCACAGATCCTGTTGGATCTGCGAAAAGTCCTTCAGGGTATGGATTCGAACACATGGGCATATTTGGCTATGCATACTTGGGTTGCGTATGAAAGGGGTAGTTATTCGTAGGGATAGCTACAAGATACGCGGACCCATTGTACGGGGGTACATTACCGTTTGGGAAAGTTTGGGGTACGTACCCTCCTTGTGGAGGGTAGGCAGAGGTTCCCCCTATGGAGGGATTACCAGTCTGAGCTTGGAAAGGGAAACTTGGGGTTTGTCCATTAATAATACCCGCAGAGGGTTAAGAGTAGGGATTAGCATGAGTAGGTACAAATCCATGAGGTTCATGTGCACTACTAGGTACGAAAGTTTGAGCATGGTGTGAGAGGAGCGTACCGTTAGGAGGGAGATTCCTTCCTATGTTAATTGAGGATTGACGGCCTCCATGGACAGAGGTCAAGGAGGATTGCAGAGGTTAGCCATTTTCGTTCCTTCCTAAGTGGGCTGCCAAAAGTAGGGGGAGGTTCATCTCTCGCCTCCTGTTTTCCTCTACTCCAGCTTTCGAAGGTCTGTTACCCTCGGTATTCCTTCCGGTTCTGCTTCCCTCTCTGTTCGGAGCTTCTTCGAACCCTACTACCCTTTCACGTTTTCTACTAAGCCTGGGTGACCTCGTGCAAAGACGTGGAGTGACTTCCCTAGTTTGTTTAGGCCTTGGTTCCATCTCGCATTCTTCATCGTAGTCTTCACTGAAGTACTCCAGTTCTGTTCGAAGATCTTGATTGTGTATATGCCTTCGTCTATCTCTTAAGAGTGATTCAAGGATCTCATAGTTGGCTTCTACGAAAGCGGGACTAATCATAGGAGTAGCATCAGTTGAAGTGGAAGCACGATAATCAAATGGCGTGTTTCCAAGGGTAGTAGAGGCAAACACGGTAGTAGTTACAGGTGGTCTTTCATTGGTATTGACGTTGGGTATATGGGGTGGTGTCGAGAAAATTGGTAGTGGAGTCATTTCTCTTTCGTTAGTCATGCTGGAAAAGTAGGTGAAGTGGTTTGGAGGTTATTTGACTTGGTTTGGACGGGACTAATTGTTGCAGGTCCCACTGATGGCGCCACTAATTGTGCAAACAATAGGATCGAAGAGTTCTTGGGATGCTTGAGGGATTGACAAGTCTTGGATAACCTATGACAACACAAATAGAAACACTACGTTAAGTGAAGCGCAAGGGGTGTCCCTGCGAATCACCTCCGACATGAGAGTTTTATGATGTAAAGTATGTAAGTATGTATGAGTGTGTGAAAGTCTTAGTCATACCTGGAGACCTTGCCATCTATTTATATGTGTAGAAATAGGATGGGACGAGGCCTAGCATAAAAACTGGTGATCGTAAGGGTGTCCTACATTTTGAGGGGTGATTGCAGGAACTGTATACCACGTTCTCTACCTTGGCGGGAAAGCCTAGGTGGAGAGGGAGATAGTTAGTGTTTGACTTAAACAAGTCTGACCTCTGCCCTAGTTTCGTCGAAGGCCTTATCGCGAATGGTTTGGGCCCTTCGCGTTGTGGATTCCCATACTGATAACCATCTTGAAGATAATTTTACGCCACTTGAAGGTTTTAAAGTACAATTGGGAGAAGATCTCATTCAAGCTCAAAGGGGATGCCTCCGAGCTGGGGAGGGGGGTACGTCATCACTTCACTTGTCTATTCAAAGGACAAACCATGTTCATCATGTGAAAAAGGAAAGCATCATTGAGCCAGCTCTAAAACAAAACAAACATCTTCTATCAAGAAATGTCTTCATCTTCTTCACATGAATTTATTTGAACCTGTAACACCTGGGTATACTTCCTGAAGAAGAAAGGTCAAGCACCTGAAACCATCATGTCTTTCATCAAAAGAGTTGAAAATCAAAATGACATCAAAGTCAAACAACTCAGAACTGACAATGGTACTAAATTCAAGAATAACATCCTTGTCAACTTCTGTGATGAAAAAGGGATTTATCAAAACTTTTCCTCTCCTTACACCCCTGAACAAAATGGTGTCATTGAAAGGAAAAATAGAACCCTCATAGAAGCTGTAAGAACAATGCTTTCAGGATCTGTCTTTTCAAAACAATATTGGACTGAAGTTGTAGCCATTGCATGCTACACTCAAAATAGATCCACAATTGTTAAAAGACATCTGAAAACTCCTTATGAAATATTTCATAAGAGAATCCCAAACATCGAGTTTCTTTATGTTTTTGGATGTCCAGTTTACATCCATACTCATAAAGATCATTTAGGAAAGTTTGATGAAAAAGATGATGATGGTTACTTCCTTGAATACTCACATGTTTCCAAAGCCTTCAAAGTCTTCAACACTAGAAGACAACAAACTGAAGAAACCAATCACATCACATTTGATGAAAGCCCTGATGCTATCAAATTCACTAAACCTTTAGCTGACAACATCAACATTGCTGAATCTGAAAGATATCCACCTGATGAATATCTTTATCCTTATGAGCCTTCTTATAGGTATCTGATGACGTACCCTCCTCTTCGGTTTGAAGGCCTCCCCTTCGAAGCCTGAATGGGATCTTCTCCTAATTACAACCAATAACCTTCGAATAGTTTCGAGTGGCATAAAACCATCTTCGGGATGGTTACCAGCATGAGAATCTGCCACGCGAAGACCTACACCTTTCGAGGTGGGCCTTCGACGAGACTAGAGTAAAGGTCAGACAGTCAAACCCACATTCTCCATCTCCATCAAGGTCTTCCCGCCAAAATAGAGATCGTGGTACACAACCCCAAGAATCACCCCTTAAATTATGGGACACCCCCACGATCAACGGTCTTTGTGCTAAGCCTCGTCCCATCTCATTTATACACCTATAAATAGATGGTAAGGGCTCCAGGTATGGCAAGAACTATTCGCACACTTACTTACGTTATCATACTTTACCAAATACAAAGCACATACTTACTCTCACACCAGAGGTGATTCGCAGGGACACCCCATGCGCTTCACTTATCGTAGTGTTTTCATTTGTGTTGACACATGTTATTCAAGGCTTGCCAACCCAACAATCACTCAAAGAACTCTTCGATCTCATCGAAGCCTGATCGTGCCCATATTTACACAATCACTGGCGCCATCCGTAGGACCGCAACAATTAGTCCCGTTCAAACCAAGCCCAGTAACTGTCAAAATAACTCACCTTCTTTTCCGGCATGACAAGCTGGAGAAAAATTACACCACCATCGGGTTTCTCGGCAATACCCATAACTACCATCATGTTTGCCGCCACCACTCCTGAAAACACACCCATGGTTTATCGTGCTTCCACCTCAGCTAATCTCGATCCCGTGATTAGCCTGGCTTCCGTCGAAGCCAATTATGAAGCCCTTGAGTCTCTTTTAAGGGGCCGACATAGGCAGATGCTTAATAATGACCTCTGAACCGAACTAAAGTACTCCAGCAAAGATTACAATAAAGAACGAGAGATGGAGCCAAGACCCAAGCCTACCAGAGCTGACACTCCACCTCTTTGAATAGCATCTCCCAGGATCCGTAGATGGGGGGAAAGAACAGTAGGGTTCAAAGGAACTCAAAGTAGAGGGGAAAGCAGGGTCGAAAAGAATACTGAAGGGGGAAGGCCTTTAGAAGAAGCACCCAAAAGAAATGGAGGTCAAAGTGTGAATCTCATGCCACTTTTAGCAGCCCATTTGGGAGAAGCAAGAATGGGCAACCTTTGTAATCTTCTCTGACCTCTGCTTACGGTGGTCAGGCACTTCCAAACAACATAGGAGGGAATCTCCCTTCTAACGGTACGTTCCTCTCACACCATGCTCAACCTTTCATACCTGCTAACTTGAGTATACCTATCGGGTCCATGCTTATTCAAGTTTACCCTTATCAACAAACTACGAGTTTTGTTAACGGGCATCATTTAACCTTCCCCACACAAACTCCACCGGGAAACCTCCCTATGGGGGGAATTCCTGCCCATCTCCCACAGGAGGGGCACGCACCATAGACCTTCGCAAATAGTAATATGCCTTCCCACAATGGTTTCACGTACCCCGCAAATATGCCTACAAACAGTTATCCTTTTTATACACAGCCTATGTACACCCTCCCAAACGTGCCTGTGTATACCAACCCAAACCTGACAGGCGCTGTCTTAAACCCTGCGGGTTCGGTAACACCTTTTGTGCGCTTGATAGAGGATTATCCCCTCCCTGACGGACTGAAAATACCTTCCCATATCGGTTCTTATAATGGGAAAGGAGACCCAGATAACTTCCTGCACCTTTTCGAAGGAGCTATACGGATGCAAAAATGGTTAATGCTAGTAGCCTGCCATATGTTCACATATACTCTCAAAGACTCTGCCAGAATATGGTGGAACAGTCAGAAAGCAGGTAGTATCCTCAATTACGAAGATCTCAAGGCAAAATTATGATCATATTTTAGCCAATAGAAGAATTTTACGAAGACGCATCTAGTTGTCCACAACATCAAACAAAGAGAAGGCGAAAGCACTCGAGCCTTCATCACCAGATATATAGATGATACCTTGCAGATCCTGGGTTTACATGAAGAACAACGAATCTCAAGTTTTGTTCATGGCTTGAGAACAAGGAGTTTGGTCGAGCATCTCTCCACGGACCTTCCTTCCACTTACAAAGGTCTAATGGAGAAGACTTACACATGGGTTGAAGCAAGAGAGGTAGCCACTAATGGTGCCTCAAACGATCGAAGACACAGTTTTGAAAGGTCAAAGAAAAGTTCCTAGGATAATAACAGAGGACAGAAAAACAAAGACAAATTCTCCCCCTACCGGGGACCTAATCATGGTTTGCTTCCCAGTCTGTCAAAAAGTCCGAAGGAAATTCTCGCTACAGAGAAGGCTGAAAGAAGCTTCGAGCCACCTCCAAAGATGTTTGGAAGTAAGCAATCGCGAGACATGTCCAAGTACTGTCACTTCCATGAAGATTATGGACACGATACCAATGATTGTAGACACCTCCGAACTCAGATTCAAGAGGCTGTAAACTTAGGACAACTTTCGCACCTCGTGAAAGGAATAAAAAAGGAAAGAACAAAGTCATCCGACACCCCACGAGGAGAAAGTAAAAAGGATAAAGGCACTGCACCTACTGAAGCACCCACACTTATGGTAAGTCGAGAAGCCCATATCGTAAAAAGCCTCGCACAAGAAAATACAGACTACAGAGGAAAGGAACTTATATTTCCTTCAGTAACAAAGGTGAATAACGCACCAGTCATTATAGAGGCCAAGATATTTGGAAGAAAGGTGCGGCGAGTATACATGGATAGCGGAAGCTCATGTGAGATTATCCACGAGCAATGCTTTGAGAAACTAAATCCTACCATCAAAGCCACTAAAGTGGACCTGAAGACCCCTCTAGTAGGGTTCTCAAGAGAACGTTCTTGGTCTATTGGTGAAGTTCCGTTAGAGATCAAATAGGAGACCCCCCCTCTTAAGGAGATAAACTCTTAACTTCATTATTGTAAGGTCCGACTCCTCACACAATATGTTGTTAGGAAGAACAGCGATGCAAAGGATGGGAATCGTAGTCTCAAAAATTTACGGAGCCATTAAATTTCATACCAAAAAAGGAATCAGAGCTGTACTTTCGACAGACAAAACTGATGAAGGACCGAAGAGGGCTAGAAAGATACTTGCCACAAACAAGGAAAGGGTCCTCAGTTGCGTCAACGCTAAGGAAAAAATTATCGTAAATGACCAGTACCCTGACCAAACAGTGACCATCGGAAAGCAGCTACCTGAACATTTCAAAAAAGAGTTGCAGAACCTCTTAAAGTCAAATGCAGACGTCTTCACATGGGCACACGCTGATATGACAGGGATTCCGAGAACCATAATGGTTGAAGGAAAACCTTTCAACACGGAACATAAGCTGAATGAGTACAGCCATGCTAAGCCAATAAAGCAGATCAAGAAAGGTCTAGGTCCAGATCGCAACATGGCAGCTTGTAAAGAAACAGAAGAACTTACAAAAGCAGGGATACTACGAAAGGTCAAGCACCAAACATGGGTAGCCAACCCTGTTATGGTAAAAAAGAGTGATAGAGGATGGAGAATGTGTGTGGATTTCACAGACATAAATAAGGCCTATCCCAAATATTGCTATCCACTACCAGAGATCGATTAGAAAATAGAATCCCTCTCAGGGTTCCATTTGAAGTGCTTCCTAGATGCCTACAAGGGTTACCATCGAATCCAAATGGCAGAAGAAGACGAAGACAAAATAGCCTTCTACGCAGGAGAAAGAGTCTTTTGCTACAAAAAGATGCCGTTTGGTCTCAAAAATGCAGGGGCAACATACCAAAGGTTAGTGGACAAGGTCTTCAGTTACTAAATTAGAAGAAACCTTAAGGCTTATGTAGACAACATGGTCATGAAAAGTACTTCTGAAAAAGAAATGTTTAAAGATATACAAGAAACCTTTGAAAGGTTTTGATCGATCAACATGAAGCTAAACCCAAAGAAATGCTCATTCTGTGTTGAAGAATGCCCCTTTTTAGGACACCTCGTCACTAAGCAGGGCATAAAATCCAATCCTTCAAAGGTTAAAGCAGTCACTGACCTCGACCAACCAAGAACACTAAAAGACATACAAAGTCTCAACGGGAAGCTAGCAGCCCTCAGCCGGTTTTTATCAAAAGGTGCGAAAAGATCCTTGGCTTTCTTCAAAGTACTCAAAGGGTGCAAAGATAAAAAGAACATACAGCGAACAACCGAAGCCGACGAAGCACTAGAGAAAATGAAGAAACTCATTCAAGCCTTACCAACACTCACTGCACCAAGGGTAGGAGAAACTATAACGATGCACATCGCCGCCTCAAAAGAAAGTATAAGTAAGAGGAATGAAGGATGGACCTCTATTTATTTCGTAAGTAGGGTCCTACAAGGAGCCGAACTTAACTATCCTGCCTTGGAGAAGCTTGTACTAGCCTTGCTTCACGCAACAAGAAGACTCCGAAGATACTTTCAGGCCCACTCAATAACGGTTCTCACAAACACACCCATTAAGCAAATGCTTACGGGGCCCGAAAAAACAGGAAGAGTGGCCAAATGGGAAATTGAATTGGGGGAACATGATATCGTGTTCCTAAGAAGAAATGAAAAAGAAATGCCAGCCGACTTCTTGGTCTAGATACCCTTCTAGGACAACGAGAAGAAAGAAAAACCAAAGGAAGTGCCAGATTCAAACAGTAAGTGGAGACTATACACCGACGGAGCCACCAACTCAAACGGATCAGGAGTAAGGCTAATCTTGATAGATCTCGAAGGTAAAGAGTATACTTATGCTTTATGCTTTGTGTTTGAAACAACGAACAATGAAGCAGAATACGAAGATTTGCTAGCAGGTCTACGGATAGCCTAAGAAATGGAAATTGCAAAAGTGGCAATATTCCTGGACTCCCAACTTCTAGTAAACCAGATAAAAGGAACATTCGTAGCAAAACAGACATCAATCAAAGACTAATTGCAAAAGGTTAAAACTGCGCTAAGGGGCTTCGAAGAGTACACAGTTGATCATGTACGCAGGAACCAAAACAAGAAAGCAGACGCGCTAAGCAAGCTGGCATCAATGACATTTAAACATCTCATAAAGGAAGTGCTAGTCGAAGTTTTGACTGAAAGGTAAATAGAGGAAAAAGGAGTTTTAAAGGTAGATATGCAGGAGAGGAAAAGCTAGATGGACCCCATCCATGAATACCTGCTAAGCGGATTGTTGCCAAAAGATACAAAAGAAGCTAGGAAGATTAGAATCCAGGTGTCACAATACAAGCTAATCCGAGGAAACCTGTACAAAAGATCCTTCTTCATGCCATGGCTCCGTTGCGTGGCCCCACCATAAACTGACAAGATCATAAAAGAAATACATGAAGGGTCATGCAGATTTAATGTAGAACCACGCTCACTAGTTGTTAGAATCACAAAACAAGGTTACTATTGGCCATCGATGCACATGGAAGTTACAAAAGCAATTCAAGACTACGAAAAATGCAAGGAACAATCCTCAATAAGGAAAGCTGGAACAAGCGGGGCCATAGCAGCAGGAAGCACGCGGCCTTTTAGCCATTGGGGAATTCATATCCTAGGACCGCTACCAATGGCCCCCGGAAGTTTATAGTTTCTACCAATCGCAGTCAAACATTCTACAAAGTGGGTAGAAGCCAAACCCCTAACCACTATAAACGGAAGGCAAGTAGAAAAGTTTATATAGGAATATGTGGTATGCAGATTCGGAGTACCCCAGATAATCAGCTCAAAAGAAGAGAAACATTTCAAAGAAGGGATGTTCGCGGACCTTTGTAAAGGATTGAAAGTAACACAATCCTTTTCTCCTGTCACAGAACACATGGAAATAATGCACCACATAGAAAGGCAGCTAACTCGAAGCCAACAGGGATGGGTGGATAATCTAGCTAAAACATTATAGATATATAGAACCCTCCCAAGGAATAGCCAGAAAGAAACACCATTTAGCCTAACCTATGGTTCAGAAGCCATGATCCCTATAATCGAAACTACAAATGATATGGGAAGAGTGTAGAAAGCAACCAAGGGAAAAGAAAGCATAGAAGTGGCTTTGATTGAAAAGGCATACTATCGAAACAAGTTACGAAAATACCACATCGCAAGGAGCAGTCACCCCATGTACATCGTGGGAGATTTCGTTTTACTTTAACGAAACGCGTATGAATGGCAAGGCTCATATATAATAAATGAAGTCTATAAATAGGAACTCTACACAATTGTTGACACAGCCGATCACTCGTTGGTTCAAACAATGAAAGGAACAAGCCTTTGTAAGTTTTACATGTAAAACTTACATTCTTTTTCGCAAAGTTTTTCTTTCTTATTTCCCTTTCAAGTCTTTCGTTTCGATTATCGAAAATGGTGTAGCAAACTAAGTATTCACACTTGTGATGATGTAAATCTTTCTACACTATCAATGAAGAAGGTTGATTTTGAAGTACTTGTGTCATAAGGCCACACTTGAGCCTAATATTAAGTTCAACGTTCGAAAGGATGTCGTAGGGCCACACATGAGCCTTACAAAACAAAGACATCCATAAAATTCACGTTAACTTTCCACATTGCTTCTTTTAGCCTTGACGACATAATGAAGCGGATCGAAACCCTTCATCTGACAACTGACAATTAGTAAAAAAACATTTTAAGGCCACACATGAGCCTTCGCTGATAAAGCGCATAAAGGAGTCAGACCCAAGTCCTCCTAAAAACTCAAACATAAGGAAAAAGAATTAGGTTCCTAAGGGAAACCTTCTTTTGAAAGTGGCACAATACATTTGTCTACAACTTAAGGCTACACATGAGCCTTCGCTGATAAAACGCATAAAGGATTCAGACCTAAGTCCTCCTAAAACCTCAAAAATGAGGAAAACAAATCAGGTTCCTAAGGGAAGCTTACCTTCGAAAAGGGCACAAAACATTTAAGCCTTTTGCTTTACAAAGAAAAACGATTCAGCAATAAACAGTATGAAGATCAAACCTGGGCACCCAAAGGAATAACAACACAACATACAACAAAAGGTGGGATTGCATCCCTACATTCAACCCTCAAAAATGGGTAACCATTCAAAAACAACCAAAAAGGTTGACACACATTGTTCAAACAATGGCCAACATGAACCATTACAAAGATAAATTATCTTAAAGGCCGAAGCCTGGATCAAAGTAAAGATGTTCAAAGGGTACACACCACCCTTGGGGCTAAAGTAACACCAACATGGTGACCTTTATTCAAACAAAGATGGAGAGGGATTAACAAGATCAGCAGGAGGAGACATTAGATTTGAAGATGGAACAGATAATGGAGTAGCCTCCTGGGAAGAAGGCACATGCATTTAGGTCCTTGAAGGAACAGGCTTCTGTAACGTGGGAGGCTTCTTTGACAACAGAGCTTCAATCGGAGCTGCGACATCTAACTCTTTCCGAGCCAAAGGAATTAGCAGTATGAAAAATTCCATAATGCGAGCCTAAGGTATGCTCCTTCTTGTATGCAAAAAAGAACAGATACTCCCTTCTAGACCTTTGACTAAGTCAAAAGGCTCCTTCATTTAAGCAACCTAGCTAACATACCGCTCGGCAGTCTTCTCATAAAGTGAATGCGAAACGACACCCAATTGTACCAACTAAGCCTAGCCTAGCTCATCACTAATGCACCAACTCTGAATGGAACATAAGGTACGCCCTTTTGACACTACATTCCCTCCTATCTTGCTTGCAGCTCCTCAACCTTCTCTCTACGAAGAGATCCTCAACCAACCTCCTACGCTTTAGCAACAGCCTTCCTTACACCCTGCCTCACAAAGTGAATCAACCTTTGACTCAAGGGTCGAAAGGGTCACTTGGTAGCCTCCCCATTTTTGGCTCTCTAGCATCATCCTTTCAAGGTTACCTTTGTGCTCTTTAACATCGACAGTCAGTGAAGAAATATTCTCTTGAAGAGCTAGTACAACAAGATTCTAATCAAACACCTCCATAGTAGCTTCACATTAGACTCGAAGCTATTCACATTACTCCTCACGAGATCTTTCCCTAGCCTTGATAACATCAGCTTCACTACTCATCTTCTCAATAACTTGCAAAACCTCACGGGCCCTCCTGTTAACTGCATTATCCACCACAGCCCGTCGCGCATAACAGCGGTCATGAAGATCAAGTAGTTCCAAATCCATTTGATTATCCAAATGACCTTTCCAAGCTGGTGAAGTGATAACGGTGATCTTCAGGTGACATGCATTAGAATCTTTAAGCTCAAAACTGTCAAGGAGGCCTAAAGAACATATAAAGATGACAAAGGACGAATAAGCAAATCAATACCTTCAGAGAGAACTAAATGAACTGGAAATTTACCCTCATCATCATCAGATATGGAAAGAATAGGAGCATCATCCTTAGAAGCAGAGGTTTTGGCATGTACAGCACTAGAACTTGATGATCCAAAGTCTAGTCTCTTCTTTACAAGAGGCCTTGAAGAACCTCTCCTCGTTTTACACTTCCTCTCTTTGGTGCGGGCAGCTACACTCCTAGGGTGCACAATAAACACACCGGCTTTCAGACTCTCCCCTGAATCTGCGATAATCTCTACAGGCTGAACTTCAGGCTCTTCAACATCTTTAGGAAGCTCCATATTCACTAAGGCAGAAGGGGAACCAGTACCAAATCCTGGGGATGGCTCTTTAGGCAAAAAAGTAAGGTCGTCATCATCTTCAGTATAGATAAAGTTCCTAAAAGCCATCTCTGCAAAACGAAGAAATAAATCATATATCAGCAAAAAAGACTAAAGGAATAATCGAGAAAGATAAATACCCTTGCCACCCACATTGATCGTAAGCCGTTGTTGGCCAAACTCCCACGAACGCTTAAGGCCAGATAAAAACAAAATGGGATCATCAAACACACGAACACTTGTAGGATATCGACCAAGACGCTGGAAATAAGGATTTTCATCTATATTTAGAGGGAGCTTATCTTTGAAGGATTTTAAATTAAGCCTGTTTTCATCAAGTAGAAGTTGTAGGTACTTGGAAGAGATAATGGAGTCGTGAACAAAGAAGAATCGTTCATGCCAGCCCTCGATACTAGTAATGACCTTGGGAAGAAGGTTTAGAATGTGCTTTTCAGACCTTTTTTAGAAAGTTAGCCAGCTACCAGCCAGACAAAGATTGAAGAAACCTCAAAAGAGGTCAACAGAGGGTTCACAACCATAAGCTTTGCACATAATGATGAAAGTTGTTAGTTTGGCACAACCAAAGTGGTTAAGTCTTGAAATGTGAACTTTAAAATACTGAAGAACCTCACAAAAAAAGTCAGTAAGAGGTAACCTGAGGTTGGCAAGAGAAAAAGAATGTGTGTGCAAGCCGACATAACTAGGAGGAGAGTCGAAGATGGTTTGAGTAGATGTAGGCAATATAACATCATACTCTGAAAGAATAGGATAGGAAGAAAGGAATTCATTCAACTCCTTGGCTGACAAACCACAACGCTACAGAGCTATGGTATCAATCATACTCATAACTAAAAGATACCTTTTGAAATTCTTACCTTAGATTTGCTAACGAATATTTCAAGAAGAGGAGAGCTGAATAATGGAGTTAATAAAAAGAAAAAAATGTTTAGGAATGACGTTTATATAGGCGAAGCTAAAGAGCTGTGAGACCATACACATGGAAGAGATCAGAGACTTCTCTGATTTCAAACTCAATTTAAATCAAGATAAGAACTTCACGATAACCAAGGTTGACTGTTGAGTAATCTGCATTTAAAACCCCCAACTAACCCCGGGACAAGTGGGTTTCACTGTTTAGTGTATGCAACTTGGAACATGGTCTTCGATCTTGTTTGTGAATGATAGTCGAAAGTAGTACATATAAGATGTATACATTACATTTGACTGGGGGGCTTGATGTACCCTCCTCTCTGGTTCGAAGGCCTCCCCTTTGAAGCCCGAATGGGATCTTCTCCCAATTACAACCAATAACTTTCAAATAGTTTTGAGTGGCGTAAAACCATCTTCCGGATGGTTACCAGTCTGGGAATCCGCCATGCGATGCCCTACACCCTTTGCGGTGGGCCTTTGACTAAATTAGAGCAAAGGTTAGAAAGTCAAACCCATGTTCTCCATCTCCATCAAGGTCTTCCCGCCGAAATAGAGATCACGAATCTAACTTTTTACTTTATAGTTTGAAGCACACTAACAGTATGTGTTAAGCTGAAGTGGCATAAGACATAATTGTACTTAACCACAAAGATAAAGTATATATAAAACTACCCAAAGCCTAAAACATACACACCTTGTATAATCTAGCTATTAATGATTGTCAGTACGTTGATTCGGCTTAAGAACTTTGTAATACAACGTCCCACTCACTTATTGGAATTTCTCCTCGTGTGCAAACACAACATGTTCTGTAATGTTTCTAAATGAAAATGGTATATGAATTCTAATAAATCGACTTACGTTAGACATCAAAATCTAAAGGCATGTAAGTTACGTCATATAAATAGGTTCACGGAAGGAATGATTTAGATTTCTTAACAAAATAAATACTCAAATACACATCACACACACTTACACACTTTCTCTCTTTCTAGTTGCTATTGTCTCTTTCCTATTAAGTATTATATCGAACAATCCCTTATTTAGTATTTGCACTTCATCTTATCTACCTGAATGGACCAACATGAAAGAAAATCCCAGTAACGTATGCACACTTATGAACTACCAATAACCAAGCCTTAGCCTATATAAATTAGATATTCAAGCTTGTTAATTTTCTAAATATTTGTTACTAAAAAATCATTTCTACACGGCAAATCCAAGTTATTGAACAATCGGTTTTCCACTATATATTACGTAATTCCTAATCATAACCATTTCACCCAAGCATGCAATAACAATAGCCGCAGCCTCAAATCGACTAATTAGTTTAATCAAACAAAAATGTAAAGATAACTACACATATATAATATGAAAAAAGAATACCATCTTGTGTCAACAAAGGATAATCCACACCACTCAAAGTAACAAACCAATCCTAATCACCCACGACTTAAAAAAGGCCACAACCCTCAAACTCATAGCCACATTACGCGCACCCATATACGTCATCGCATCTGGGTTCCCAATCACATCCGCATTCCATCTTCACTACCCTTAATCCCGATACACAACAAATACCTACTGTTGGTCCCTAAAATCGTGCAACATATGAAGCATATATTTTAACAAGAGACCAATAAGATACTAATAACACAATTTGTACTTTTCAACGTTTAACTTTTTATTAGATTTGGGATTTGGTTATGTGGTTTTTTGAAGGTGATTTTTTTGTTTTGTGTTTTTGTAAAGATGTAAGGTTTTTTAGGTTTAAGATTCTTTTGATTTTGGTAGTGACAGGTTGGTTTTGTTTATCTATATCTTTTTGAAAATAAGATAGGTGACGTGTCATGTTTTGTGTGGTTGAGGTGTAGAAACTGAAAGACTATGTCTTTAGTTTTCTTGGTTGTGTGATTTTTGATTTGGGATTTGGTTATGTGGTTTTGTGAAGGTGATTTTTTTGTTTTGTGTTTTTATGAAGATGTGAGGTTTTTTGGGTTTAAGATTCCGTATGCGCGTTTTGGGGGTAGTGTCGGGTTGTTTTTGTTTATCTTAACTTTTTTAGGAAGATAAGAAGAGGTGAGTGGTCATAGTTTTGCGTTTTAGGTGTAGAAACTGAAAGACTATGTCTTCAGTTTTTGTGTAATGTTGGTGTTTTGGTTGTGTTTTTGGCTTTTTGTCAATATTAGTATACATCTCTCCCTCAAAACTTGCAATATCAGTAGCAATTTTTGAAGATGCACTACTATGACGTAGCTCAAATGCTATTAGTAATCTTTTCAAAAGGATCCGGATCATAAGAATAATCCATAGGCTCTTGATACCACTTGTTGGTCTCTAAAATCGTGTTTAATATATTCATATTTGTCTTACATGATTTTAGAGACCAACAAGTGATATCAAGAGCCTATGGATTATTCTTATGATCCAGATCCTTTTGAAAATATTACTAATAGCATTTGAGATATGTCATAATAGTGCATCTTCAAAAAATTGCTACTGATATTGCAAGTTTTAAGGGGGAGATATACACTATTATTGACTAAAAGCCAAAAACACAACCAAAACACCAACAGTACACGAAAACTGAAGACATAGTCTTTCAGTTTCTACACCTCAACCACAGAAAACATGACACATCACCTATCTTATCTTCAAAAAGATACAGATAAACAAAACCAATCCGTCACTACCAAAACTAATAGAATCTTAAACCTAGAAAACCTCACATCTTCACAAAATCACAAAACAAAAAATTCACCTTCACAAAACCACATAACCAAATCCTAAATCTAAAATCACACAACAAAAACAAAAATAAAAATCACAAAACATACCAAAACCCACATACCAAATTCATCACAACAACACTCACATCACAACCTTAACAAAAAATCAAAACCATAACCTCAACAACCAAAAAAATGCTTGTCGTTGGGGTAACACGCCCAAGAAACCACGATTCACAAAATCACATATCTATAAATAACCTCAGTCGAGATTTATCACTTTCACCGCGGCGAAAGCAGTGGGTGTTATACAACTCCGGCGGTTAAGATCAAGACCATAACCTAACATAACCAAATCCCTCATAAACCATCACAAAAATCAGTCAATCCATAAAAAAATCCTCACGTCACACAATCAAGACCAAAACCCTAGATCCCGATTTACAAATCCAAACAAAATGATAATTACATCGACTCTTCCACCGGTTTTGATCTAAACAAAACCACAAGCATCTTAAATCCAAAATAAGGGAGCGGATGAGTGTAAATGGGTAAGAGTTGAGTAGCCATGGTTATCAAGTTTCTAGCTCTTAAGAGATGGGAGGATGATATAGATGACGTGGGTATATGGGATGTGTTTGTTCAGTTTATATAAATTGACAAATAAATGAGGAGCATGATGTCGATGAGTGGTGGTTGTTTAGTTTTATAGTAAACTGAAGAAAAAATAGGAATGTTTTGTGGGTATTAAAAGTTTCAATGGGTATATAAAAAGGTCGAACTGACACATGAGTGTTCAGTATTTATTTTTATACTCGAACTGATAAAATAAAAAAGAGTGTGTGGATCGTGTGGTCCTCAGTGGCTTGGACTTTGGCATGTGTTTAATTACACATACTTTTGACCACTAAAAACAGGACTTAAATGACCAAAAACGTACCAAAAATACATTATATTTATATGTTTTACATTTGTATTGTGCAGGAAACGGATATCCAAGAAAAGGACAAAAATCAAAGCCAAAACGACACAACCGAGCACGAGAATGGAAAGACAGTAAGAAGTCAAAAAGACAAAGTCAAGTTCAAGAAAAAAGTCAAAGTCAAGGTCAACAAAAAAGTCAAAGTCAACCCCGGGAAGTGGGATTGGAAAAAGCATCTAAAACCGAACCCGAAAACCTAAATTGCCAAAAGTGGGCCCACCCGTACCCACCTAGTGGGCCCGAGTCAACCCACTTATATACTAAATCTTTATAAACCTTAAACCTTATAAATGGCCCAAGTCACCTCTTTTTTATAACCGGCCCAACAAAACAAGCCCAATCCCACACCCTTTATAACTCCCGTTAACCATAACTCCTTTTTTAAACCTTACCCCGTTAGTCCTTTAAGGACTAACGGTGCAAACAATTATATAACAAAAAGGACCAAAGATGCACCAATCATGGACTGTGGTTGTAATAGTTATAGACCACCTCAGGGGCCAAACTTGCCCATTTCCCAAACCTTTAAATATAGCGCGAACACTGTTTATCTCCCTGAGTGTCCTGTCCTCACTACCCACCAAAATACCAGACACTATTCCCCTTTCTTCTCCACTTTGTCTACACACCCCACACCTTATCCCTCTACATGACACCTTGGCAATCCCTTGCAAGCTCATTCGTCCAAGGAACAAGACAAGAAATCAAGGGTATAGATGATATGACTTGGGCACTACTCAATTTCAATGGCCAAGATTGCTTTTTGATGCTACTCACACAACAAACACACCTGCAAAAGCTCTCACAAAGAAAGCACAAGTCCTAGAATCTTCTTTTGCTTAGTATAAATAGGCTCATTTATAAGCCTTTTTGGGCAGTTAGTTTTTAGTTTAAGTTTTTCACCTAGTTAATTTTTATTGTAATCTTTTAAATATTGTAATGTTTTCTTTATGAATTAATGAAATTTAAAGTTTTATCTTAAAACCCGTTTTACTCATTTGTGTTTAAAAGTTATCAAGAATCTTTCTTAAGCTTATATAAGACCTTATTTAAGCATATTGTTAAGCTGTTTTTATTTATATATAAAGTATTTAAGAAAATTTTACAAAAACAAAAAAAATATCCACTCTAAAACACCACAGCTTATTTGGATGATAAGCCAGATTTGGATGGGCTTATGGACAATACTAGCTTGTCTTTTGACAAGCTAGAGCTTGTAGATTAGCTTATTTATAAGCTTGATTGCCCTGTTTTGAGCAAGGGCCTTTGTAAGTCTCTTATTTTCAAAAAATTTGCATTTTACTGTAGCATTGCTTATCATTGCTTATTTCTGCTTATATTTGCTTATTTATGTTTGCTTATGATGTTTAATGCTTATTATGCTTGTTTTATAGTTTAGAGATCATTTGTTTAAGTTTTCTTATAAACTGTCTTAAATAGCTTATTAAATTGCATAATCTGTTTTAGCTTATTAAAGTGCTTATTTGTTATTAAAATATGCTTAATATTGTTTATTATGCTTGTTAGATATCTGGTCTTAAGGGTTTGTTTATAAAAATTTAAGTTTTCAAGTAGAAAAGGCATTTTAACTATGTAAATGGGTGTTTTGTTTAACTGTTTTAATAGGTCAAAATGGGTCAAAACCTATCTTGTGCACTTGAGTCAATTTAGTTTAGCTTAAATTAGTCTAAAAATTCAGTTTGTTTAAGTTTTTAAGTATTAAATCTCATTGTTAATGTTTTAAGAGTTTGTGGTTTGAAACTGTGAGGTTTAAGCTCATCTTATTTCCTTATTTGATTGTGATCTTGCTTATTGTTGTTTTGTGATGTTTTTTTTGTGCTTATGCACGTGTTAAATCAGGTTAGAATCAAAGTCAAATAGGCCTGCATTGTTGTTTTGCATTTTGCCAAAACTGTCAAAATTTGCTAAGTATTGAAAAAAATTGAGAAATTGCTTTTTCAATTGCTTATTGTGGCTTATCCTGAATTTCAAACTCTCTTTTGATTGTTGATATAAGCTCTTTGAGGTCAAATCTCAATCTGTTTGTAGGTTATAAGTTCATAAGGTTCTGTTTGTTTGCTTATTTTTATAGCTCAAAAGTTCGCGTGATTTGTTAAGATGCAAAAGTTTATGATATTTGTCCTTAGTGTTGAATCTGTGTGACGATAAGATAGCCTTTCATGAAGCTTTTTAAAGTGCTTATTTGAATTTCAAATTGCTTTTTCATTGTTGCTTATTGTAGCTTTTTGGCCATTCTTTTTAGTGGTATAAGCCACTAAGCCATAAGGATCCTTTTTCTAGCTTAAAAATAAGCTAGAAAAGTCCCTTTTGGCTGTTTGCTTATCAGTTTTGGCCAAAAAGCTAATTTGCTTATTTAGGCTTATTAGCTTATTGCATTTGCTTATTCTAGGTTAGTATAGCTTATTAAGTCAGTTTAAGTCCCTTTTAGCTTATTTCATTTAGTTTAGAGCTTATTTGTTTTTTTAGCTTAAAAACCTTAAGTTTTATAGCTTTTTAAGTAAACTGTCATTCTAGCTTAATATAGTTGCTTAATTTTGTTCAAATGTGCTTATTAGGTGTAGTTAAGTTCCTGTCTTAGCTTATTTTAAGTTTGCTTAGCTTATTTAGTGCTTAAATAGCTTAACAGTTAGCCATTTTAAGGTTTAGTATATTTAGTTTTTTGTCTCTTTACAGCTTTATTTTAGTGCTCATTTTTTATTAATAAAAAAAGTGGTTTTTGTAAAAGGTGATTATTTGTAAAGCTCTTTAAAAAGTTATATAAAAATGGCAAAACAAAAAACATTTGGGATTAGGGGAAGCCCCAGGTGAGCAAGGCTCGAACCCGGGACCTCTACCATTCTCACCAAACGTTTTACACAACACACACACTACCACTCGCTCTTGGGTCTTTTTCGATTTTATCTTGCAAAATCTATTACTTATTCACGTTTTAAGCTCTTTTGTATAATAAGCTATTTTAGCTTATTTCACAGCTTATTTCACAGCTTATTTGATAAGCTGTTTTCTCCAGCTTATTTTTATTAGATTCTTCATTGTTCAATGCACTTTTCAGGATTTTTTCAGAATTTTTGAATTTTGTTTAGTATTTTTTAACTTTAATTTCATTAAATCGTTTTTAATTCATAAAGATTATAAAATTAAAATCGTCAAAAATTTATAATTTCTTTTTTAGAAAATTTTCTTTTAACATTTAGGACTTAGGAAAATTAGATTTGCTCTCGTAGGGTTAAAATTGCAAAATTTGATTTTTTAAAGAGCGGGATTGAATCCCGTTCACGTTCTTGGTGTTTTTAAGCCCTAATCACTTCCGTTTTTGGTCTAGTTTTCTTAGTTCTTATCTTTTAGTTAATTACGACTTCTAAAAACCAAAAAGATCATTTTAGGACTTAATTTTGATAATTTAGGGTTTTTAGGTCACGTTTTAGGATCCCCGGTTTGCGTTCTTAAGTCTTAAATAGTTTTCTCTTAATTGTTTTTAAGTGATTGCCTTAATTTTCCCGTAGTTTTAGAAAACCAATCAAAATCTTGTTCCATTCAAGCATCGATTATCAAAACGACTCTCAACTTTCAATTGCATTCCTCGTTGGGGATAACGACCCGGGAATCATACTTTCGGTTTTCTACATTTGAGATTTTTTTGATTCTTATCCTTATATTTATATATTTATAAGTATTTTATATTTATTTATATATATTTAAAAGGTATAATCAAGAAGCTCAATCAGACTTCACTAGACCGAATGCTTATTCAGTTAAATATAATTGATATTGATACTAAAATGTACACGTAAGTATATATTTCAGTGGGTCTCAAACTTAAACTTAAAAGCTGAACCCTCCAGTTGAGCCCCCAAAAGCTGAACCCCCCAGCAGATGTGAACCCATTAAAGTTGAACCCTCTTCAGTTCAGCATTCCAAAGCTAAACGCACTGGTTACGAACCAGCAAGCCAGAACCGATCACTGAAGCTCAACCGGTCGCTGAAGCTGAACTGAACCCCCTTTCAGTTTAACACTTCAGCGAATTAAATCTTGGACGTTGAACCAGTCACGAAACTGGTCAGCAAACCCAGTTAGATACTGAACTGAATTTCTAAGAGAAACTGAAGCACTTCAGCTACATTTACAATAAGGTATATAATTATTTGTATTTTGTTTTTGTTGTAACTCATAGTAAGAAGAAGCTGTTATGATCACTTACTACTGATTGTGACTTAGGCTATTTGTATATTCAAGTAGGGGGAGATTGTTGGGTCAGTTCCTGAGCCCTTCAGTCTCTCAGTAGATTTAAACATAAATTCCTCTAAGTGTAAACAAGCTGAACACATTTTAGCTTATATTACTAAAGACACTTCAGCTTCAGCTCTTCAAGCACTTAGATGCTCAAGCAGCATCTTCACTTAAGCTTAGGTTGCGGAACAAAAACTGAAGAAGGCCTTAGCAAGAGTTTCACTTTTACAACAAAGAATCGAGAAGTGTAAACAAGCTGAAGACACTTCAGCTTTCAGTTCTTCAGGTACTTTGATGCTCAAGCAGCATTTTCACTTCAGTTTAGGTTGACGAATTGAAACTAAAGAGAGCCGTAGCAAGAGCTCACTTCTACAGGGAATCGAGCATTATTCCATTTATTTTGTTGTAATTTAGAGTAAGAAGAAGCCATGATGCTCACTTACTACTGATCAAACTTAGGCTATTTTTTATTTAAATAGGGGGAGATTGTTGGGCCAATTTAGTGTCTAGTTGTCCATTGTATAGGATTTGTATGAAAAATATCCTAAGTAGAAAAACAAGTCATTGAACATAAATATGTTCAGTGAGTCATCCTCAAGAAGTCCTTCAGAGTCTGAAGAAAAGACTCGGCACAAACTGAGGCGGTTCTCAGCAAGTGAAGAAAGGAACAAGATTAGGATGATGGAGGTAATAAGTGTTGACAAATAGCTTACTAGCTCCCTGAAGACCCTCTAAAAGAAAACAACCTGAAGATTAACATTGGCGGGAACTTCCTTAAAACTAAAAGCAAAGAAAGACATAAAGTAAAAGAGTGATTATTTGTACTTTATTAAAGCAAAAACTTTATATTTCCCAAATGCAAAAGAAGAAAATATAGACAAAAGTACAATGCTAAAAAGCAAATAGTTTAAATAACTATTTGCTTTTGTACTTTGATGTGAAAGGCACATAGGTGCAAAGTGAACAAAGCTAGACAAACACATGAGATTTTAATGAAGCTTCCAAGAGAAGCTTTACCTTTTTCTTCTTAAATATCAGGTTGTAAAATAGAGTAGTCATCCATTCCTAAACAAACACAAAAATACAAAATGTATTAGTTGATAGGTTTGATCCTCTCCTAGAACACACAAAGCCAAGATGCTTGTGGTTCATATTAAGAGAGTTTATTTGTCATTTAATCCCGGATGTTGTTCCGCCAACAACCGGGTATAATTTTTTGGTATAGATATATCAATAAAGAGTTAAACATTGAAAAGTACAAACTGTGTTATTAGTATCTTATCGGTCTCGTGTTAAAAATTTATATGTTTCATATGTTGCACGATTTTTGGGACCAACACCTATTCCTGGCAACAACAACCTAAACACCTTGTCAACATATATTAAAGCTACTGGAAAAATTGTTAAAAGATTTGATTTTAGATTTTAGTTTCAACTACATACCTGGGATTGCAAAATTCATGTAGATCATGAAATTGCTAATTTATGTCAACCGATTATTCTCGATTTTCCCAATGCTTTATGTAATCCGCAAAACCAAAAACCGATGACATGTTAAGTGTAACTAACAATTGGAATAACTTCTAGCACAGTATTCATATTGACATATAACTTACATTAAAAATCAAAAGTTTATCTATATATTAAAATCATCAACAACTCAAAATTCAATCTATATTAAAAAAATGGAAAATTAACAAAAAGTAAATAACGGGTATAGTTTTATATCACTTACTTGTTCATAAAAGAATCAACTATTTATGATGTACATTATCTTGATTCGAGGAACACATCATTCCAATATGCAAAGCGCAACACATATAATCATCACAATCTTCGCAATAAAAACCCTAATTTTTCGTAAGTAATTGCAAATTTTTTGGATTTGATGAGACAGAGAGACAAATGAGATATCTGGAATCCGTGATTAAAGAGGAGAATGATATAGGGAAGATGATTGAAAGACATGTGTTTTGCATTGTGTGTGAATTTTGTTTGTGAGTCATTAACTCGGGAGAGCGAGTGAAGTGGGAAGAAGACTTTTGTGAGTGTGAGGGGGAAGATTAGGGAGGAAAGCTGTGAGTAAAAACGCGTGAAGTGGAGATAGATAAATATGTATGTGAGTTATCAGAAAAGTGAAGTGGGAAGAAGACTTTTGTGAGTGTGAGGGGGAAGATGAGGGAGGAAAGGTGTGAGTAAAAACGCGTGAAGTGGAGATAGATAAATATGTATGTGAGTTATCAGAAAACCCGTATTTTTATTTTATGTATTGAAAAAAAAATATTGCCCTTTAATAGTATTGGTAAGTATTAAGAAAAAGAGATATTGCCCTTTAATAGTATTGATATTGATAATGATAGTGATAATTTAAACACCAATCTTACGTTTCTTTACAATTTGATAATCACAATAACAAAACAAGCGTTTGGGCTATGCTTAAATTGCAATTGGGTTTTGTTTCAGATTCAAATTCAAACTAACTTACATTACTTACATTTATCACTTTTAATACAATAATAGAATTTAAACGTACATTTGAGCTTTGACATGAATGGGGATAATTACGTTTTTGATGTGTTACTAATCATTATCTTTTAAAGAAAAGGTTAATAATGTTAAAAGAAAGAGTTTTGGATCATAACCAAGTTAAATATAATTAGAGTTAATTACATAGATCGTCTTTGTGGTTATGCCAAAATTGCAGGTTTCGTCATAAAAGTTCGAAAATTACACTGATCGTCTCTGTAGTTGTCTATTTTGAGTTGACCGGTCCTTTGACCGTAACTCCATCCATTTTTTTGTTAACAGAAATGGAAAATGACTCATATATTCTCAGGGACCATTTGTGTAACAAATTTTTTTAACCTTTTTTATTTTAAATTTTTTGATTTTTTAAATTCTTTTCTACACTTATTTTTTAATTCTGTGGACCACCGAACGTATGAATTGATTTTCGCTAATAATAAATTTATACTCTTCACTTTTATCCTTGCTAGTAAATTCCTCTAAATGGATTTGATGTGTCCACTCTCTTTTTATCTGTTACTGCCTTCTCTTATTTACCACAAAACACAAAAAACCAAAAAAGTGATTCACACAATGATAATTCTCTACTACTGCCTTCCCTTTAATCTTGCTAATGATAATTCTTT